>VZTO01000088.1:0-22067 GCA_013400615.1 Syrrhaptes paradoxus
CAAAGAACCCAAAGTTTCTGTCTTCAAACCAGTGCATCACCCCTACATTTTCACTTGGCTGCTGCCTTGTACTCATCATAGGTCAATGAGGACAACTGTCTTGTATTTAAGAGAAAGATGGTTGTTGAACTTTGTGATCTGTGCAGAGTAAGGAGGCACACCAAAATGACTGTCCATTCATGGGTGACGGGAGCTAGTAACACTGGAGCCTTGTGTTGTCTTCTCCTATCTTTTTCTAATCCATAAAATAATCTGTTTTGCACTAGGCTTTGACAGAACAGAGGAAGTGGGGCTTCTTCCAAATCCCCTTGCTGTACTAGTCAGACTTCACTGTTGAGAGAGGACTCAAAAGCTTATAGGCTGCAGGACAACCTTGACAACGGTGGGATAATCTAGAAAGAAACTCTATAAAGATGTCCATGTAGGTGTTTCCAGACCACACAGCATGTTTATTTTCTGAGATTTCATCATTTTTCCCAGGACCAGAGAGTTGCTTCTGCTATGTGGAGCCTGGAAGGAGGAAGTGCTTGGAGACCTTCCTCACCAGCCTCTAGCAGTTTTTCATTTCTCTGATCTTTGTGCATTTGTATTCATGGAATTTGTTATTGTTGCTTAACTTCCCAGAGAATCATTGGACTGAAGCACCTCTCTTCATTTCTCTAACTAGTGCCATTTGACCTGCTATAGAGTTTAATCCAGCCTCCACTTTTCAATGGATTTTCTCACAAGTGGCAATCTCTAACAGGGTCACTTTGAGAGGCAACCCCATTGCATGTTACCTTGCACCATAATGAGGGCAATTTCAAAAGGCATTCAATCAAAAGAAAGGGGGTTTTCTGCAAGAGGCTTGGGTCCTAGGTTTTTGCTTGTCCTTATGGGTGGCTGAAGCTATTGAAATATCTCAATCTATGCCTTGTAATTGTGTCAGTTTTGTGTTTCATGGTGGCAGAAGATGCAGCACTGTGAGGGTACCCTTAGTAGCTATTGGGAATTCTGAAAGTTTAAGGTGATGTGAATTACCCCTCAGGAAAATGTGAGGGTTTCTGTTTTTCTCAGTGAGGCCTTCTCAGAAGATTTCTATTTACTTGGCCTCTGAGACATGAACAGACAGGAAGGGATGGATAAAGAAGGAAAACAGGGAAGCTGTCAGTGTACTATCCATATTTATCTGTTTTCATGTTACTAGGAGACTGTGATTTGCACTGTATATCAGAAGTCAGAAGTTTTTCTTCCAGTGTAACACCTTGGATGTATATTTGCAAATCAACAGTCCTTTGACATTCATGCCATAAGGCCTTGTGTCTTTTCACTACCTCTGACTTTCCTCCTCTCTATTTCTTGTTAGAGATCACAAAATGGCTGGATTGGTTGCCTTTGATACTTGCTGTCTGCAGAAAAGGTGGAGCATGGGTGGCTACAGTGCTTCCCTCCTGCATGAGCAGCAACACTGCTTTCGAGGAAAGCTACTTGCTGTTGAGCCTCAGCCTTGTTACAAGGAAACCATATCCTACACAAGGTCAGATGTCTCCTCCAAAAAGTGAGCGTGCAAGCTCTCTGCAGGAGTTGCCTAGAAGAGCAGCAGGTTTTATCAATTCTGTGGTGTTACCGTTCAGCTACAGTGAACCTCATGGCAATCAGCAGCATATGCTCTATTATTTTGTTTCAAAATGCAAATCAGAAGAGGAGGCTGAGAGGAGACCTTATTACATTCTACAACTACCTGAAAGGAGGCTGTAATGAGGTGGGTGCTGGCCTCTTCTCTAACGTAACAATTGATANAAAAGAGGGGGGTATATAACAGAATCAAGGGAAAAGGAAAATTACTTGGTAAAGACAATACATTAATATTTTACCATAATACTAAATCTTATAGCAATGGTATAAGGACAGCATAACTACCAATATTACTAGGGTTAGTACTAAGCACCACTAAAATAAGCAATCTGCTAAACACGCCCCCAAAAGGAGCTGGCATTAAACTTAACAGAATTATAAAAGAAAACAAACTACTTGGTAAAGGCAATTCATGACAACACTACCAACCACCAAAAACAACAAATCCTACAGCAATGTGCTAACGACAGCATAATCTCCAACAAAACTAAGAAACCCACAACCTCTCGTAAAACTTGTGATCACTTAACCCTCAACCATTCGCAACACTTGCAATCACTTTTCAGTAATAAATAGACAATGTACAGAAAACCTGCTAAAACAGGTTTCTCCCAAAAGGAGCTGGCATAAAACTTATAAGATGTTGCCATATGTGCCAGAGAGAGAGAGAGAGATCAAGAGATACTTGAAGAGAAAAAGAAAGGAAAAGGAGAGAAGAGAGAGAAAAGTTTTTACCACACTTTGGATCCCTGGAGATGAGTGTCAACATCTTGGGGAGGCGGGGTATTGCTCGATCAGTCTGTCAGCATCTCAGGAGTCCTGAGGTGGTGGATGCCAGCCCCTTCTCTTTGTTTATTACAGAGGCAGGGCCTTACTCAGCAAGGGTTTGCTACTTTTTTGTAAGAGCAAGACTAAGTCCATTGTTAGTGGGGGGAGTAAGGCCTTCGATGTATTCTTCACTCCTTCTTATCTGCAAGGAATAGAGCTTAGAGTCTACAACTGGACTGTTTTGAGACATCACAAGGCTTCGCCTTATCGGATCCTCGACAGTCAATTTGCGGTTTCTGCAAAACTGCATGAGTAGTCCTTTACATTTGTTTGAGAGGAAACAGTTATCGAAAGTGGGATATATTTCCTTGAGGAGGTGAACGAGAAACATGCAGAACTGGATCAGTACTAAATTAAGGTTGCACTTTCAAGCTTTCTTCTGTCATTACAAATGCCAGAAAGATTGTTTTTGTCTTCCTTATATTTTTTAATACAAAATAAAATTCTGATGACACTGGTGAAATGTAAGAAGTGAAACTCTGGTATGTATTCTTGTTATACAGCTAATCTTAATTCTCCATGGAAAATAACGCAGGATTGTAAACGAAGTTTGTACTTTATGCTTAGCAAATATGGTAGCACTGATGAGAAAATAAACTGAGCTAATCATTACATAATAGTTCTGAAGACATGCAGTTAAAAATGAGTATGTTTAAGGATGTTTTAAGAAAAGGAATGAATAGAATATGTTTTGAGACATGAAAAGTAAGTGAATTGCTCCAGCAGCTAGGCAGTTAAGCATTAAATTATCTTACTTTCAGAAGCAAAAATAATTAGTAATTTCATGGCCATATCAGATTCTATACAGTTATTGCATACCTTTACTTGTTTCATTTATGCAGATGAGCACACTTTTCCTTTCACTCCATAATGAGTAAAATCATATCATCGTTTTGGTTGGAAGACAACTTTAAGATCATCAAGTCCAACTGTCAACCCAGCACTGCCAAGTCCACCACTAAACCATGTCTCAGAGCACCACATCTACATGTCTTTTAAATCCCTCCAGGGATGGTGACTCGACCACTTCCCTGGACAGCTTGTTCCAATGCTTTTTTCTTTTTGGCCAAGAATTTTTTCCTAGTATCAATCTAAAATTCCCCTGGCATAACTTGAGACCATTTCCTCTTGTCTTATCACTTGTTACTTGGGAGAAGAGACCAACACTGACCTCACTACAGCCTCCTTTCACATGGTTGTACAGGGTGATAAGGTCTCCCCTCAGCCTCCTTTTCTCCAGGATAAACAACCCCAGTTCCCTCAGCCACTTCTTATGACATACGCCCTAGAGATTTCAGCAGCTTTGTTGCTCTTCTCTGGACATGCTCCAGCATCTCAATGTCTTTCTTGTTGTGAGGGGCCCAAAATGAAACTCAGTAGATAGGAACACAGAGTGACAGTTGCAGAGAAAGGCACCCACCCATACAAAAGTCTCAAAAAAAGTGACACTTAGCTAGATGTACAGGGCTCTCATGGTTTCAACTAGCACTTAGGAAGCCAACACAATAGTAAAGATTCAATCCAACAGGTTTCAGTTGTCAGCAGCATTATTGTACAGGTTACAATGAGGCCAAGACAGTACATTTCTGAACAGAAGGCTTCTATTTTGGGCAAAAACTTGATTTATATATTTAGAATCAGCACTACTTAGAGGAACCATAGTCCATCAAGAGTCATGAGTTTACAATTTCCCGCTCCACAGAATGTTCTGCCCAAGAACACACACAGGATGGTCTGTATGGGTAAATGGATAAGCACAAACATCCATGTAAGCAAATACATGACACTCAGAGAACCAGCCTTCTCTGAAATAGCTCTCTTCGCTCCTTTGCCTTTGGTGATTTTTGAGGGGACAATTCTATTTTTACCCATGTAGTAGTATTGTAATAGCTGTAGTAAATTTGCTGATGATACCAAACTGAACGGGTGTGTTGATCTCCTTGAGGGTAGGAAGGCTTTGCAGAGGGATCTGGACAGGCTGGACTGATGGGCTGAGGCCAATTGTATGAGGTTCAATAAAGCCAGGTGCCGGGTCCTGCACTTTGGTCACAACAGCCCCCTGCAACGCTACAGGCTCGGGCAGAGTGGCTGGAAAGCTGCCCAGCAGAGAGGGACCTGGGGGTGCTTGTCGACAGCCGGCTGAACATGAGCCAGCAGTGTGCCCAGGCGACCAAGAAGGCCAACGGCATCCTGGCTTGCATCAGAAATAGTGTGGCCAGCAGGACTAGGGAAGTGATTGTGCCCCTGTACTCGGCACTGGTGAGGCCGCACCTTGAATCCTGTGTTCAGTTTTGGGCCCCTCACCACAAGAAGGACATTGAGGTGCTGGAGCAGGTCCAGAGAAGGGCAACAAAGCTGGTGAAGGGTCTGGAGCACAGGTCTTATGAGGAGCGGCTGAGGGAGCTGGGGTTGTTTATTCTAGAGAAGAGGAGGCTGAGAGATCTTATCACTCTCTACAACTACCTGAAAGGAGGTTGTAGTGAGGTGGGTGCTGGCCTCTTCTCTAAAGGAATAAGTGATAGGACAAGAGCAAACAGCCTCAAGTTGCACCAGGGGAGGTTTAGGCTAGATATTAGAAAGAATTTCTTCACTGAAAGAGTGATCAGGCATTGGAACAGGTTGCCCAGGGAAGTGGTGGAGTCACCATCCCTGGAGGTGTTCAAGAAACATGTAGATGTGGTGCTTAGGGACATGGTTTCGTGGGTTAGGTGGTGTTGGGTTGACAGTTTGACTTGATGACACTTGAGGTCTTTTCTGACCTTAATGATTCTGTCATTCTATATGACTCTATGATAGTAACCACAACAGAGACCACGCACCCCCGTATTTACAGGGTTTCATCGCCATGGGAGTCATCTACCTGAATAATCAGCATGAATTTGTTCTCAAAGCTCAATGTACTACTCAAGTAAAATAACTGGTTAGTTACTTTCATTGGGTGAGAGGTTTTCTTTTTACAGATTTCCACCTACTTTGTAAGAAGTCATCACTTATGTAGGACAGTTATTCCATAAGGCCCTGCATTGTTCTTGAATATTTATATGTATAACATATATATATATGTATATGTTATATATTCCTATAACATGGCATCTGGAGCTCAGCAGTTAAATGTGCATATGGAGAAGATGCATCAGCTACTTCCACTCAGTGCTCAAGACCAGTGCTAGAATTAGTCTCCCTGTCCACCTCTCTCTTCCTGTGCACAGCTGTTTGAAAGCAGCCTGATTTAACTATTGATGACTTGATTCTGCAATGGTATTTACAGGGAGTAGCATCATTCCTATTGCCGTTGTCATCTTGGGACTTGCAAGGAGTGTTCATATGACACTCATTAGCTGATAAGAGAGGAGGTCTTCAAGTGTCAAAGTGGGGTTTTTTCCTAACTTGTCTCATAATCAGGTTTCATGTTCACATTAGAAGCACCTCCCTTAGCAAGGAATAAAGCAATAAAAGGGGATCTCTCTTCATGTTTACTCAATATATGTGGTGACCTCCTTGGGAGTGTTTGCCGCTCTTCTTCTAACTTCCTGAAGCACTTAACAGATGGCCAACTGTGTTTTGGGCTGCATTAAAACAGGGGTGGCCAGCACGGAGAGGGAGGTGATTGTGCCCCTCTACTCAGTTTTTGTGAGGCCCCATCTGGAGTGCTGTGTCCAGGCCTGGGGCCCCCAGGACAGGAAGGACTTGGAGCTCTTGGAATGGGTCCAGAGGAGGGCCACAGAGATGATCAGAGGGCTGGAGCATCTCTCCTATGAGGAAAGGTTGAGGGAACTGGGCTTGTTTAGCTTGGAGAAGAGAAGGCTCCGGGGAGAACTCATTGTGGCCTTCCAGTACTTGAAGGGAGCCTGTAAACAGGAGGGGGATTGACTGTTAACCAGGATTGATAATGACAAGATGAGGGGGAATGGTTTTAAACTAAAACAGGGAGGTTTAGGTTAGAGATTAGGAGAAAGTTTTTCACCCAAAGGGTGGTAGCACACTGGAACAGGTTGCCCAGGGAGGTCGTGGATGCCCCATGCCTGGAGGCATTCAAGGCCAGGCTGGATGTGGCTCTGAGCAGCCTGGTCTAGTGGTTGGCGGCCCTGCATATGGCAGGGGGGTTGAAACTAGATGATCACTGTGGTCCTTTTCAACCCAGGCCATTCTATGATTCTACAATTCTGTGATTCTATGAGAGTATTCTTATACACTGAGCATGTGCAGTCTTGGGTACATTTAGACTATAGATATTCTTTTGCATTTTACTGTTAATATTGTATGTATTGAATTAGACATGGCCACATCAGCTACTCACCTTTCTCTGGTACCTTCCTTCCCTCTTAACAGCCTTAGCTGTAACTGTTGCTGGTAGAGTTTATTTATTCTGTTCTCATCAGTGGTGGCAATTGGCGTAAAGGTTGTTAGCAGGTGTTATTTTACATTCTTTTCTCAATGGAGGAATAACATTCTGAGTCTGCTTTTGCTGCCTTCTCTCCTTTTGTTGGAGATAGTTTTCCTTCAACAGTAAACAGGGAACATGATAACAGAATAGCAGAAATAGAAACAAGATGTTGTCATCTTTCACATTTTAGCAAAAGTTTGCAACAGAAAATAGGTGTTTTACAACTTCCTTCCCTTTTACAACCTATTTTTGTAAACTGCAATATCCATAATCCTGTAGGAGAAGTATTCAGTCTGGTGACAGCAAAGCTAAGACTGGATGACCCAATACTTCTTTTCCATTTGTACATCCTGAAAAAAAGTAAAGAAATAAGATGGAGTGAAAAGGGAAAGGCAGCTACAGTTCCAGTACTACCCCAAAAAAAAAAAAAAAAAAANAAAGAGGTATTGTCAACAGCAGTTGGTACAGGATTATTGGTTATATTTTCAGTTTGGATGTGCCTCTGCAGCTTCCTACTACAGCAGACACAGCATTCGGATGTATCTGCCAGGAGACAGCAGCCTGATGGCCGTTGCATGCTTAATATGCTCTCCTCATCCACCCTGAATATTTGATGTCTTTCTGCCTTTTGTAATAGCATATGGTGGAGATGGCCCACTGCCTTACATTCTGTTAGTGGCTTAAAACTCACAGTTCTTACATAGACAGTGTGTATGTAAGAAGGGAATTTTCCTGAAAACATTTCAAAGGATTCCAAGCTAGAAACCCAAATATAATGTTTGGCTTTATGAGAGTCTGATTTTTTAATAATTAAATAACTCCATCTATGTGAACCTGATTCTCAGAGACAATAAAACATTTCTTACACAAAGACAGTTAATTGAATTAATATTGAAGTTTTAACCCATGTGGTCTTTTGTCTATCTTACAGTCACTAGGAAGCCAGACACCATGGATAAGCTGCCTCAAAATTCTGTCTAAAGCGTGCAGTTACTTTAGAAGCAAATCACAAATGTTTCAGAAGGTGAGCAAAATAAAATCTTGCCCTAACAATGGTCATATTCGAAATGCATTAAGAAGTAATTAAAACAGCTCAAGAGTTACCAGGCACTTGAAAACAAGAAGTCATTTATACTGGTTGTATTTCTATCTACTTCTATGGCCCCCCCATTTAGAGATGAGTAGTTCCCAGTTCTGCGAAAATACTTTGTCTTCTTTTCTGGGGAGACACAAAATAAATGGGCTTTTAGAAGGAACACCATTTTGCTTTCTTCACTCTCTTCCTTTTGGAGCAGCTGGCCACAAGGAAATTATTTGCAGAAGGGCTCTCATCTCACAGTGGGAAGCAGTGGGTGCCTGTTTTCTCCACTGCAGCACTGAGCTGTGGTACTGCCTAAACCTCTTTGTTCATCCTCAGCTGAAGCAGCACTGCAGGCACAGGTAAAGAAGTCCAATGATCTTTTCCTACCCAAGTACCAAGACATGCCTTTAAAAATTCTAAGTATATTTCAAGTGCAGTCAGTAATATTTTTAAAATTTCATATCATATTCAGAAGCAAACTACTCCCAAAATTGCTTGTCAAATTACACACCTACATAATGAACTAATGAGCACTTGTTGATTAGTAGTCTTGCAGCGTGGACTTCCTCCCCCAGCATTTCACTAGTAGAAATATACACAGAAGTAACTGAAAACTCAACATCTAGAATCTGTTTACACACCTCTATTTATAACTTCATATGTATATAAAAGATTCCCTGACAATCCAGAAAGGTGTAGGGCTTCCAGTGATAGCCACTGGCAGCTCCATGCCAAAAGCAATATAACTTACTGCACCCTTGACAGCCATAATGTTCAATTATGTGACCTCAATTAACCAGCCCTAGAAATAAAGGGATTTCCTGTCCTTTCACTATCCTGTACTTTCATATTATCTGCTTAAACCCCAGCTTTCTCCTATCTTGCATCATTGATCTTCCTTTCTGCCTTCTAAATTTTATTATAATTGCCTAAAATTATCCTTATTCACCTGTAAGATCTAAAAATACTTACATTTCACTACCACCAATCTAGATGTTTTCTAACGAAAGCTAAGGTTACAAGTAACACCACACTAAATTGAATCAAATGGACTTTTCACAGCTAGATTTCTCTTTACCTCCCTCCATTCCCCTGGTCAACACAGAAACCAGATAGTAGCAAGAATTAAAGGTCTTCTCATAGTCCCTCTCTTAACAGCATAATTCTCTCCAGCTGAGCCCAGACACATTTCCAAGAGCAAGGAAACTACTAATTATTTTGCTCAGGGTTTCAATGTTAACCTTCCATAGATACATCCCATTTATTTGTATTTGCAATTTTGATCTAATTTACTTTATTCTGTAAGTATTCACAGCACAGATGATGCCAAAATCTGACCTGTTTAGCCATACAAGAAACAAAAAAGTGATTATCATGATGAAGTGAGATGATATTCTTTTAACCCGGAAAACTCCTCTTATATAGCCTTATGAATCATTGTAAGATAAAAGGTATTTTTGCTGGCAGCCACTTCTGTGAACAGTGAAATAAGGAGTTAAAGGAACACACATTACTCTTAAAGGTCACCCAAAGATTAATATTGTGACAGTAAGATAACAAGTTGTGGTTTCACGATGTCCAAATTTAAAAAAAAAAAAAAAAGTTACCAACTTCTATGCTGTTAAGATTGTGCATTTTAAAATGTGTGCTGATGCAATATTACTATTCAAGATGTCCTCACAATGCCACTGCACAGTTCTTGTAAATCACTATTTCTATATGATAGGTGAAAAAAATGAGGATACAGGATAACATTAAAAATTTAACAGTGATCCTTTGATTTGAAGGGCATTCATTTGAAGGACATCACCCTAGCTGGGTGATGTCTCTGAGAAATAATGTCGCATGATCTGAACACCCCTATCTCTAGCTGAAATCAAAAATCAGTTCAACTTTTTGTCAAATATTTTCTCAGGGCCAACTAGGCAATACATTACTGTATTCAAGTTTTTGCAAGTTATGCCTTATTCTTTATCACTGCTGTCTGGTAAAGAGCACCATGTACTTTGCTCCCAAGGACAGATCAGCTATTCACATATCCTGGGTTAAGCTAAGACAGACTTAACT
The DNA here is from genome assembly GCA_013400615.1 of Syrrhaptes paradoxus. Classification (NCBI taxonomy): domain Eukaryota; kingdom Metazoa; phylum Chordata; class Aves; order Pterocliformes; family Pteroclidae; genus Syrrhaptes; species Syrrhaptes paradoxus. Next base: position 9,975 of record VZTO01000088.1, read on the forward strand.
TTCTTCATAATAGCTAGCAGGAGGCTGTGATTTGGATTTTTACTCAGAAGAAAGCTGATAAAAAGTGGTGTTTATGCGGCTGCCAAGGTCTTTCAGCTTCTCTGGCTGTCTGCAAACAGGAGAAGCTGGGAGGGAGCACAGCCCCAGTTACTAGTCCAGGATTTGATCTTGGGTTTGGGATTGAGACCCAAAGTGGCCAATAATCTATTCCATAGCATACACCTCAAGCCCAGTATATAGGTGAGGACCCTCCGGAAGATCGGCCCTTTTGGTTACGGATCTCTTNGGGGGGGGGAAATTACATGACTGGGTGTGTGGTTGGGGCCCCAGCCAAGGGCAAACCCATCACATCACATAACATTTTTTACATAAGCTATATTTGTTTGTGCTCCCTCATGCTGTAAGTGAGTGTGATCCCTCTTCAGAAATTGGCCCCATAGTTCACTGAGGTAAGTCACTGTTCAACTCTTTAACCCACATACTTCAACCCAGCTGCATTTTCATCAAATTAAAAACCCAATCTGACTGCAAAAGCCCTGTGCTTTGAAGATGCAGAGAGGCCCACATAAATCCCTGAGTACGGATCAAGATCTGCAGACAGGTTACCAACACTGATTTTTAGTTTAAGACTACATAGAAGTTAAAGATTTAAAGGATAGAGTTACTTACTGAATATTTATTGGATGTATCTGTGAATGTGAGTATACCACATAACACCCCAAGAGTGATTGTAAAATTGACTGTGCACTCCTCAACTGCTAGAAATGTTATAGAACTGTATTGGATCACATTTTAGTTTTGTGGGTTTTTTTTTTTTGGGGGGGGGGGGGTGATTATTGTTATATCTTTTCCTCTGAACAACATTTCCAAAGTCACATTCATCTGTGCTCTAGCCTTGTGTTTTCCAACTACTATGTAATTCACCCAGTGAAAGAGCTCTGCTCTGTAATTTTCTTCATCCTTGGAGCCTTTCAAAAGAGATCTTCTCTTCTTCTCCCAGTGACTGAACATCACATTTGCAAAAATGTGTTGGCCTATCACACAGAAGGGTTAACTGAGTAAATTCAGCAACTACAATTTGGAGACTGTGATGGCTGTAAATCTCCAAGAAAACAGGATTCAAAAACTGCAATAATTCTAGCACAAGTCACACTTGAGAAGAAATTCTAAGTTAAGATTCAGTATGGAGGGAAATAAAGATGTTTTCATCATTCTCTGTATTAATACAGAAATGAGGAGGTGGGATCCGTTCCAGATTGTTTTTAGATGTTTGCAAAAGAGATGTCAAAAATTAGTTGAAACTCTTCTTTTTATTTTTTTGAGGAATATATGTCCCAATTATCTTAGTCTTTGAATGCATAGTATGGTATTTTTAAAGCCCCATGGGTAATCTGAACTTCTTACTTCAAATTAAGGTTATATAAATAAAGCATATCTGTAAATATTCATAATTCAGAGGTTTTGAAAGGCACCGTTCTGGTTCTAATCAAATGTTCCTTTCTGCTGATGTTTAGAATGGTTTCTCCCAATTTCAGTAATATTTTCACTAGATTTTGAACACAAGGTGAGAAATAATAACACAGTATCATCTGGATGAATTGCCATTGTGACAGGCTTTACAATCAACTGTTTAAGGCACAACATTTTATAGATTGCTATTAAATTGAATTAATTGCTTCCATTGTGTATCTCAATGTGAAGGTGCACGTGTGCTGAAACACGTTTATATATATATGTATGTATGTGTACATATTCACTGTGGAAACACATATCTGGACAAAGGAGATACAGCCACTACAAAATTTTGTTTTAAAATCCTGCTTTATAATATTGCCAGAGTCCCAGATAGAAATGCTATTTTCTGTTATAGATTTTTTTCCTAATTTTTCTGCTTCCCCATCCTTTCTTAAATCCCCTGAGTAAGGGGATTGTGAGATACTTGCATCATAACTGGCATACGTAGTGAAATCAATGTTTAAGACTTTTCGTACAGCTGCATTTGACTTTAACAACTCAAACCTTTTCCTGCCTCAGTCTTTCCATCTTTGGCAATTTTCTGTGTGCCTCAGTTCCTTGACTTGTGTGGTTATTTGGGAACCTCTGGTTCTGCATGAAAGTAAAATAAGTTCCTCAGCTTGTGCTGGCCACAGGAGCACCGAGAGACTGGCAGCTCTAACTGTTCTCATTTCACCCATGAAAACATTTTAATTAGTCAAAGCAGCAGTTTCAAAGGAGTGCAAATCAGGATCATATATGTTCTTCCTCCTCTGCTGAACACATCTCTCAAGACTCATGTGTGTCTCTGGGGTGCCTCTCGGAAAACTCATTTGCAATATTTGAAATATCCAGATATCCATAAATGGCAAGACATTAGTCTTTCACCATAAGGCTCGCTTTCTGAAAGACCACCTTATTAGTAAGGCTGCTATTTTCAGAGTTTGGATAGATGAGGTCTTAAAGACGTAAGCACACAGGCAGAAATCACCCACACTCTGACAGTTTTGCAGGTACCTTGCTTGGCAAATGAGCAACTGGCACTGCCTTCACATGGCCTTAACCTTCACATATATGTTGTGCATCAGAATAAAAAGGCAGAACTACTAAAACCGAGTATGAGAGTGAGAACTCAAGTTCCTGGCCTCTAAGCCATGTCCCTAGCCATGACAATCCCTCCCTTTTCCTTTCCTTTCAAATGGGCACAATAGAGTATTTCTTCTAAGTCTTCCAGCCACAAGAGCTAAATCTGTGAGAACTGGTAAGGGCACCATAAATACTGTTTCCTATCTCTGCCGCCCTTGTACTGTACTTCAACACTACCCCTACTGACTTTTATTATCCCAAACATTGTAATGCTAAAATTACTGATACTTTTTAAAAAAAAATGTAGCAATGGCTAAAATTCTGATAAATTACAGTGGGTGTTATTTTTAATAATTTAACACAATGGCTGCAGTCTTTTCACTAAAGTAGCAATTAAGTCATCACAGTCGCCTGACCTACACAAATTTATTGTGTCTGGTTTTATTGCTCATACCTTCAGAGCCATTTTGACACACAATCTGACACCAAAGTCAGAAATCATGCAGGGGAAACTGGTAGAAAAAACAGGTCATTAACCAAAACTTTTATTTTATATTATGTCTGGTATTAAGACAGTTGTAAGTGGCTCTGCATCTCAAACATTAAGTTCCCCTATGTAATCATCATTGCTGCAGGTATATATCTCCTTGAATACATTTCTCATTCTAAACCAGGAATATGCACAGGGACACATCACCAGAATCATCTGTTTTTAAGGTGCCTCAGCTGTATAGCTCACCTTTTAATTCTTGGTTTGTTTATGAGCAATATTTAGACAAGATTCCCATATTTCTGGCATGCCAGTCTCTTGTTTTTTCATAGAAAAACAGCAGGTCAGCAAGGACTCATGAGGTGGCTTTTAGCACAAGCCTCATATTTAATATGCACAGCGGTCAAATTATTTCCTCCCAGTCTAGTTAACAATTTGAAGATTTCATTATTTCTTTTTGATATTCCTGAACTGATTGGGAAAGGAAGTCAACAACTAGGCCATAACAATTTGCTTTATGCTTGACCTTATGTATGGCCCTAGACAAAGTGCTTAACTTTTCCATACCTTGTTTTCCTAATTTATTTTGAGCAGTAGTGATCATAGTGACCAAAGAAGTCAGAATTCCTAGCACTTTTACCCTGGTTCAGCAAAACACCTGCACGCCTTGGCTTCCATAGGGCTTCCCCAGCAATCCAAAATTAAACATAAATAAAATTTTTCCTAATGTCCGTAAGAATTTTGTGACATCTCGGGAAGTTATTACAATCACGTGCTTCTGGTAAGGACCTACAAGTTGCCTCCTTTGTTGTAAGAATGTTTGGGAAATGGATGTTCGTGTGCCTTGCAATGTCTAACTCCATAGTGAGAGGACAGAGTCACAGAATTTGGAACATATCTATTTTGGGGACCTATACCAGTGGCCTGTAAGTGGCCCCAAAGTGTTTCCATGTGTTTGGTTAAGAAAGTGTCCTCTGTTCAGAAAGAAATGGCAAGAGAGATACAATCACAGCCCTGGAGGGTCAGGAGCCATCCTGCCTTGACAGTCTGATTACTGCTCACCGCAGATTGTGTGAGCAAAGTGTGGTTCCAGCTGTGTACTGCGGGGTGAGAGCGTGGACGTGGGCAAGGACTGCAGAGGAGTCAGCTGTCATCAGTCAGCAGCTGGGCTTACCTTATTCATGTAGCCATGCCCTGAGCTACCACTGGACTAAACCACCTAGTAATAAAGTATTAATATACAACAGGTGCCTAATTATGTAGACCAAGTTACAACTGGCCCTCATTTTCTTGTAAGAAATTGTGGTTTTGAAAATCCTAGCTGGAGGCTAAGCAGAAACAGTACACTGTCACATCAAAACCCCGTCATATGAGGTATCCTGGACTTTGGTATAATACGAGACCCAGGGGGAATGGTCAGTTTAAAAAGAGAAACTAGTCTGCCCCAGGCAAAAAAATAATTCAGAGGAACATTAATTCACACTACCAAATAGAATAAGACATCAAGCTTTCTCTTCTGTGTTCTCGCTCTCTCTCCAGCTTCCCTATACACTCCTTCCCTATAAGAAAAAAAAAAAAATCTGCCTCACCAGCTACCTCCCCTAAACACCAGTTTAAGTCAGATTATTTCTGCTACCACAAACAGAATGCTACATGTGTATGCTGGGTAAACAGGAAGCATTATGGGAAAGACGTTACCTTAGTCATCTCTTGCACAGGTGTACTATCCTTCATTTCCAACTAAAAAACATACTATCCCAGCCACTTGTTAAAGGCATTAAATATGTTGTTTTAATTCCACTAAACCCAGTGAAAGGAACTCCAGATACGCTTCTGTTTCATATGTCCAATAGCATCAGCGGGTCAAGCATCGAGGAAGCTCTGTTCCTGCAATAAAACCACAGTGTTAGGCAGGGTGGTGGGGGTTTTTCCATCCCTCTGCCCCCATTTCCTTTGCTGCAATCAACAGCTAAATTGGTCTGATACTTCATCCGTACAGCAAGGTCCCCAGGGAGAGGGTACATATGCAGTGTGTGGAGTGCACTGGGGAAAAGAGGACCTGGAAGGGGCGGGAGGGAGATAAAGGGTTCAAAAGTAAAGTTGTCAAAAATAATGAGGCTGTTCCGCCCAGCTTCCACCACAGCAGAGGAGAAAAGTGCCCTTTCAAATTGGGTGTCCCAGCTCCACAGCTGAAATAACTGGTCATAGAAAGCTGCAAGCAAATTGCCTTGACAAGGCTGTTACTGTTGTAAGAGTTCAAAGGTTTTGGACACTAGGTCAGCGGCTGCCAATCAAGCAGCCAGAAAAAGCTGCTCGTTGAGCCTGTGATTTCTACCTAGGCCGCAATTATCCCTGACTATTCCTGTACCTCAGCAGCTCCTCTGATTAAACCAGCCTCCCTTTTACATCTCTTTCAAAGTGCGATTCACACACTAATTAGTTGCCTGCTCTCCACTGGGATGTCAGACCCTCAGTCAATTTATCTCTATTTCAGCCTGCTCAGAGTGACTTCCCCAGTTATCAAAATTTAATCATGCCTTCAAAAATGTTGAAAAGTGGTCATTAGAGGCAAAAGGCCACAGGATACAATATTCATTTTTCTCTATCTTCCAGTCATCCAGCTGGCATCTATAATGGATATCCTGGGGGCTGTGAGAACACGTTGATTTATGCAACCTTGCTCTTGCTCTCACTGTGGTGCACCAGCCTGCTTTAAAGAACAGGTTTTAACAAGGTCTGAGGTGGGAGGACATTAATCATGGTAGCATTGTATGTGAAAAAGGGTGCTGTGTAGTCAGAAGAACCCCCTACAGCAGGGCAGTTAGATTTTTTTACCACCTTCTCAGAGATAAAGGAGAGTTTGACAATTGATTAGACCTTTCTGTAACCTTGCAGTCCTGTGAAATGATGAGAGAGAAAAAAGGAGGGGAAAGAATGGTGAGAGTGGGAGGGAGAGAGAGACAGAGAATGATTCTCATACTGACGGTCTTAAATGTGCAATAACTTTATGATTCTTGACTGAAACTGGCTATCAAAATCAGTCCCAACTCAATACAGTCTAAAAAAGAAGATCATTCTTGGAATAAGAGTCCTTTCAGCTGTACATGTCAGAGGCAATCATGGGCACCAGCAGCCTGCAGTGGCTTCCCTGAATACTCTGTATAGCACAGTGAAACCTTGATAAAAATGGCATTGGATAACATCAATCCCAGCTCTAAAGTTCCAAAGTAGGTTTCAGCAAAATCAACAGTGATGAATTGAAATTTGTTGACAATAGGCCAGAGGAAGGGGGCGGCAGGAAGGGGAGTGATTATTATTCTGTCTTTTTCTTCCTTGAAACTAGAGGAATTATTTCCAAACCCGGGTGCATGCAACTGAATGCATACATTTGCATGTGATGAGCCAGTGCAGAATATGAGGGCAAAATCTGAGTGTGCAAATCAGATACTTGCCTTTGCACATAGAGGGTTCCCTGGTGAGCAATGCATATGGAAATGAGTGTTGAAAACTGGGCTCACCTAATTTGTTTAATCTACCATTATGTTGGTGGGTTTGCCATTGTCGAACATACAGGATCAGAGGGTCACAGTTTAGAGTGGCTAGAGCCGGGCAGAGTGAGAGTACACATTATGTTATGCCTCCCCTACACTGCTCTGGCAATGTGACTTAATCTTGAACTGCAATCCCCCTGCTATTTCAGTCCTGAGCTTTTCTCTCTACTACATGTAATAATTGCCATTTTCTATTCTCCTGTCCTGGGATCTCTCAAGCTGAAGAAGTCTCTGGAGTTCTTGCCCTCCCTCCTTGCTGATACTTGAGACCCTGGGGGTAAATGTTGAGCACAGTATGCAGGCACTGAGCTGAACAACTCATTACTGTTATGGGGAGGAGAATGCAACTAGTCCTCATATCATGCTGGAAATTTAACCCTGGATGTCATAAGAGACTGTTCTTCTCCACAGACAGAAACAAAATTAACTGGAGAGAAAGTGAAAAATAAAATAAAAATCAAGATCATCCTCCAATTCCCCCTCTTTGCACCAGTGGACTGAAATCTCTTTCCTGACTGCCAGCCTACCTGTTTTCCCTCTCCAATGCAGGTTGCTGTCAGCCTGTTGAGAAGATGTGGACAGCCTGTCAAGGGCAATCTTTGCCCATGTCAGATTCTGATCTAGGTATTACAAGCTCCGTAAAGGAAATAGCACCATCTCTTTAAAACCTTTGGAGTCACAAAATACAGGGCCAATTTTTTCTAGACTGTACAAGGACATTCTCCCAGGAGTATGTGGGAGTGTCTTCCAGGCTACAACTCAGTCCACATGTTTCAACTGTGCACTGCATTCCTAGATATTAAGGACTTCTCCACTAGGTTGCTAACCTGTTTATTGGTCTTTCCTGCTGCAGCAAGAAGGACAACAAACACCAGCTACTCTTCTTCAGCATATCAGCTCTTCCAGGCAAGCAGTTAATTTCTCGCTAAGCAGCCCATTTTGTGATACACCATGAGACATATTCAAAATGATTTAGGCTTAGAATTTAAAGGGGGATATTAGAGGTACGAACATGAGAGTGCATGTGGCTAGCCACTTTAATTTCAAATCAGATCCTTTGAATTCAGGTGTACTGTTTATACAAGCAAGGCCTGAGGACATTAGTTAAATGTAGTCAAACATAGCATTTGCCTTGGACAGCACTAGTCTGAGTGCTACTGAAAGGTTTCTCAGTTTCCAAAAAAGTCTGAGAGAGTTCTCCTACATTTTATACCCAGCTGCCTGAGGTAGGACATGTGAAAGGGGCAACTGTGCGTCCTGTGCTACCTGTATTCCTGGGTGAACCATCAACAACATTCAGTCAGGCCTGTGAAGACCCTGTCTTCACGCTACCCTATGAGGCACATCAATCCCATAGGTTTGTTGAATTCCACCCTCGGAACCTCTGCAAAACCCAGGAGTGATGTTCTTGAGAAGAAACTCTCAGTTTTCTGCTATGTATTTTGTGCTTCCAGTCAATAATATATTCTGTGGGCAGGTCTATATGTGGGACATCTCTCAGAAGAGGCAAGATTTTAGAGGCAGGAAGGCTGAATCTTGAATGTTAAGGTACCAGAAAAGGAGTGCAGGTGGTTTTTACTCAGAAACAAATTTGTGGTGTTTATTTCTTAATCCAATCAAGATTATTCAAAGAATATTTGTGAGGAAAAATATCATTCATTTCCTGGGCTGTTGCAAGGCAGACAGTGTACATGAATGAAAGGAAACAAAGGATCCTGGAAAATATTAACTGCATGAGGGCAGTGACTTCTAGTTTCTGGTATTTTGGACAGCAGGTATTTTGCATCAACATCTTCCCATACTGAATGTCAATCACATAGAAATAGAGGCATTAGATGTGCTGTCAGTTTGGTAGAAGTGAGTGGAAGTACGGTACTAAATTATGGTTTTGCTCCAATTGCTCTGTCTTCCTGGCACTGTTGGCAAGCACGAAAGCTGTAATTTTCATTAAAAGACTCATCCAGATATTTGGCAGCAATTATATGATTCCTAGAGCCACTCAGTCACAAACAGACAATTAACCCATAAAGCAGTGCTCCTATTAGATTTATTTTCATTTTTACTATATTATCAGTGTTACAAAGAGGAAGAAGAAGCTGCAAGGATGTTTATGATAAAAAAACAAACACCACAAGACCACAGAGCTTAGCAGTCCAGTCTCTATTTGTTATTTCAATAATAAAACAGAACGAAATAAAATTAAGAGCTACTGAAACAATCAATTTAAAGACTATAAGAAAATATCCAGAATACATGGAAAATATGAAGGAATAGTAAATCACTTTCAGTATTGTAAAAATTATGACTACAACTGATGAAAACAATATGAGAATTAATAAATGTATATGCATACACTTTCCTGTGTGTGCATATATACGTTTGCATATATGTTTATGCAGACGTAAAAGTCCATGTAAGAGTGAAACTGAAAACTATCGTCTAAAAGCAAACGAAATTTTGATATATATAAATCATTTCCAAAGAGTCAGAGACTCATCCTCTTTTTTTCCTCCTTAAGGATCCAAACTGACATAATATAAGTACTTCAAGAGACACCATTTTTCAACTGGAAGATTCTTAGTAATGGACTGTTAGTCAGATCCAATAAATAACAGTCATCTATATACTGTAGCAGCAGTATAGACACAGTGCCCTCACCAGGAAAAATTAAACGCTAAAACTTTTCAAAAGCCTTAATCCAAAGTAACTAATCACAAGCCATGTGATCCTGAGCTACTCCACCAGATTTTCACTTCCACAACTCTGGAGTTTCACTCTGAAATAATATTTCAGGCAAATACATAATCCCAAGCAGTTTGAATGAAATTGCAGGTTTCAACAAGGAAAGCCTTAGAGGTGCTAGCACAAACTTTAAAGAGGTTGGGAGTCCTTGTACAGCTTTCGGGAAAATGTCTTTCTTTCTTGAAAAATTAATTTCTGAAGTTTCAGGTGTCATTCTGAATATTACCCACCTTTTATCTATATTGTAAATTGTACAACAGACCTACACTGATATCCATAGAAAGGGAATTGTCAAAATAGTTCAAAAGAAAAGCTTTTAAAAGGAGCAACAGCCATTTTTTTCATATATTACAGTAACTAAGAGGAGAGTGCACATTCTAAAGCTCAGATATTGTCCATTTCACAAACACCCCCAAACATTTTAAAGCAAACTATTTCTTGTAAACATGAACTCAGAGATGCTTCCTTGGTTATGGGTTGTAAAATAGACATAATGATGTACAGTTAAATGATTTTTTTTGAATCAGTGTCTTCATTTCACATTTTTCACCCTGCACAAGGTAGCTGAAGTACAATGTTACAAGCCACTGACAAATCCAAGAAAATAAACAGGTAACATGAATATTACTCACCACAACAAAATGCACAGTTTCAAGATATACAGATAAAATAACCCACATGTTCTAAAGTAACCCACATATACCAAAATTATAACCCCACTATATTTATACACATGGGTGCAGTTTCATACACTATTATAGTTTCATATTATATATCTTTAAATCATGCTGCGAAATTTTCTGCTTTCCCCTAATGCTGGCTCTAATTTAGGATGAACAACTACTCTCATAAAGAAAAACTGCTGCTGCTGCTGCTGTTTATTAGGCTGCAGAAAGGTCTCGCTGACTAATGTCCCAGGATTAAATGAATGTGGCATAATAAGAGATGATTTATTTGTGCTCCAGTAGGATAAAGCTGCCACTGATTTTACAAGAAACTATTCATCTGAGGGTTACTATAGCTAGTAAATTGTGACTGTTGCTGAAATTAGTCTCTAGGCTTTCCTGCAATCTGAAGAGTGAAGTAGCAATGCAGTAATAAAGCTATTGTGAGTACTTGATGTATTTAAAAGGTCCCACTTTTATACCTGTCTTAAGGGATTCTAAAAGTCAGACTTCAGAGAGACCTACTAGAAACTTTACTGGCTTTTTCCTACAATTTACATTTCTACCCTGGGGATGTAGGAGAATTAAAAATGTATAGGTGGTGATAAAGCAGAAGAAATCTAATGCTTGCAGGTTTTGGCTTTTTTTCTTCCTTTACACGGTCTGGAGTAATGTTTTCATTTCAACATTACAGTGGGTACACAGGTTTCTGTCCAGCCTAGAAATTTTAATGAAAAAAAAAAACTGTATAAGTGAATCCTCAGTAAGATAGCAAAAAAAGTTTTCTTGAGATTTTATAAAAATTTTCTGTTTGCACTTAGATAAGTACAAAGAATAATCTGCAAATAAGCAAATTTTTGGTTTGTGTAAACCAAAGAAAGAACGAAATGACATTAAAAAATACAAAATTAAATTGACTGAACAACAAGGAATTACCAGAGACTTTTTAAAAAGAAGAAATGATTGGAAAGTATGCAAATAAGAGTTTAGAAGGGACAATTATACTTATACAGGTCTAGGAGCATTATATCCTTATCCAGTAAAAAGCTGAGTAGTACTACGTCAAACAGACATTTGCAGAAATATTAACGAGTTGCTGAGCTCGATGGACAACCACTCATATTCAAAATAAAGGTGAAAGTCTTCTCATTAAATTTATAAATCTCTTCATGCAATTTTTATTTTATTTAAAATTAATTACATTTTTATCTATCAGGAATATTTCTTCCAGGCTAAACATCAGGTTGTATTTCCAGAGTTAACTTTAATTATCTGACATGTACTATTGCTTGAGTAAAATACAACACATAAAATCATTCTCTGACAGTTCATAGTTACTAAGTCCACTTCAGATGGAATAAACCTGAAGGTGCACAAGTCCATGGGACCTGATGAGATACATCTGCAGGTCCTGAAGGAACTGGCAGATGAAGTTGCCAAACCACTATCCATCATATTTGAGAAGCCGTGGCACTCTGGTGAAGTTCCTGCAGACTGGAAAAGGGGAAACATAAACCCCATTTTTTAAAAAGGAAACAAAGAAGATCCAGGAAACTACAGGCCAGTGAGTCTCACCTCTGTGCCTGGCAAGATCATGGAGCAAACCCTCCTGGAATCCATGCTAAGGCACATGGAAAACAAGCAGGTGATCGATGACAACCAACACAGCTTTAACAGGGGAAAATCATGCCTGATGAATTTGGTGGCCTTCTACAACAGAGCCACAGCGCTGATGGATAGAGGAAGGGCAACAGACATTGTCTACCTGGACTGCTAAGTTGGAGGGACATGGATTTGACAGAAGGACCACTCGCTGGATAAGGAATTGGCTAGATGGCTGCACTCAAAGAGTTGTGGTCAATGGCTCAATGTCCGAGTGGTGACCGGTGACAAGAGCTGTTCTGCAGGGGTCAGTACTGGGACCAGTGTTGTTTAACATCTTTGTTGGAGACATGGACAGTGGGATGGAGTGCACCCTCAGCAAGTTTGCTGATGACACCAAGCTGTGTGGTGTGGTGGACACGCTGGAGGGAAGGGATGCCATCCAGAGGGACCTTGACAGGCT
>VZTO01000088.1:22765-54775 GCA_013400615.1 Syrrhaptes paradoxus
AGCTGTGGATTCCCCATCCATGGAGATGTTCAAGGCCAGGCTGGATGAGGCTTTGAGCAACCTGGTCCAGTGGAGGGTGTCCCTGCCCATGGCAGGGGGTTTGGAACTTGATGATCTTTAAGGTCCTTTCCAACCCAAACCATTCTATGATTCTACGAAATGGACATGGATGTTCTACATTTATTTGTAGACTAAAGTGTAAGAGCCACTATTTGTTTCAGAAGAAGACCCTGTCAGTAGTACTTCTATAGTACTGTTGGCAGGATATATGTTTGTGTGGAAATTCCTATCAGCAGCATGCATCAGCTGAAACTGACATTATCTCTCACAACTGATTCTGAAATAACAGTATAACTGTTAAACAGTGTATGTACACACACCAAAAGGCATAGGACAAATACAATGNTTTATTTGTAGACTAAAGTGTAAGAGCCACTATTTGTTTCAGAAGAAGACCCTGTCAGTAGTACTTCTATAGTACTGTTGGCAGGATATATGTTTGTGTGGAAATTCCTATCAGCAGCATGCATCAGCTGAAACTGACATTATCTCTCACAACTGATTCTGAAATAACAGTATAACTGTTAAACAGTGTATGTACACACACCAAAAGGCATAGGACAAATACAATGCTAAAGTTTTGCAGGTGAGAGATGACACCTCCTATGAAGAATTCTGCCACTTCATTTTACCCCCTTACTATTTTTGTTACCTGTTTTTATTGTGAGCATGAAAGTAAATAGGATCTATTTAGGCTTGGCAAGAAAATTCAGGCTGGGATTTCTTCGGGTGAAGAGCATTCATTAGTGAATTATTCCAAGGCACTGAACAAGCTGAGAGAGTCCTCTAGCTCCAGTTCAGAATTTGCTAGATAACACTTCTCACATATAGTGGAATTAATTTCTTTGTATTGTAACTATAGTGACAAATTTTATCCATGTAATATATTGCACTTAGCACTAGAGGTTTTTGTTTTCAAATGAAAGGTTATCAGCCTTTTCTTTTTATACAATGCTTTATAATTGAGTGTTATGCCTTGTATCTTCAGCTATCCCATCCCTACTTTCAGTTGCAGTCAGTCTTTACTATGTGTTATAAATATTTCTCACAGTGTATACTTAATGGTGACAAAAGCCCTACAGGGGAGGAGTATTGTCAAGACAATACTAGAGCTTTAAGTTCCTTTTCAGGAGAGGAGGAGGTGGTGATCCATATACTTGAATGTCAGCATCCATGGTAATTGTAGGAAAATTTACCACTGCCTCTAAGCTTTCCATATCTGCACATGCAGGTACAACGGAAATATTCATTTGCAGAAAATCGAGATTTTTATAAGCTGTTAGGCACTAAAATTATTACCAAGCTCAATTCAACCTTCTAAAACTATGATCTGTTTTTAGACTAACAAAACAAGATTCTTTCTGTCAGTCCTCTCCCTTCAACAGCTCTCAAATGTCTTGTCGTTGCAAATGGATAGGAACTATGCATTTTGAAGAAAGGAGGAAATACGAAGAAGTACACTAAAAGATACCGAGGGTAAACACCAAGGTGTCCCAGGATAGGGAAATAAATTTAGCACACTGGCTTGGTTTAGAGTTATGCACAGATAGCTTTCACAACATTGGAATTACTTTAGCTGGTAAAATTTTTCTGCAACAGTTTTCTCATCCTGTCTTCCTGTGCTAAAATCATCATACTGTTAACTCTCGCATAGTTTACTTAAACTTTCTATCACTACAGTACCTAACAGAGATGGTATTCGGTGTAGCGCAAGCCAGAGTATTATCAAATTTTAATAGAGATTTCAATGCATGCATTACAACAAAGCACAATAACTGCTGTTTGGAAAATGAGACTTATTAGTATGAAAATAGCTGGAGTGTCACCAATGGTTTTAAAGCATTCTAACTAGGTTGGGTTTTTTTTCTTTCCCTACATTTTTTCAAGCGTTTATATAAATTGAAAAAGACTACATCTTTTATGACAGAACTTTTTCAAAGAAAACCAAGAGATTTTGCATCAGTGTACCAGATATACCAGCTAAAAAATCATGGGGTAAAGCACTTTTAGTGCTGTTTTCAAAAAATAATGAAAAGAAAAAATCTGAAGGTTTCTTTATAGCCTCTGGCATTGCATTTTTACAACAGGTTATCATAATTACAGAAACATTAGTTTTCTCCTTCATAAGGTGCAATGCTTGTTGGTGCTCATCTTTTTTGTCTCGTCAGAATAAAATGGCTACCTTATTAGATGTTGCCCTTTTATTGAAATGGGATGGATAAGTTAAATTCTCAAAGCTCCCTTGTAACGCTTGTTGTTCCTAAAGTAACAGTAACACTCGCTACAGATGCATGTTTTATCAGTTTATCAGCTGTGGTCCATTTAGTTCTATTCAGGTTTTTGTGTCATATCTAATACTGAGATCAATTCAGTCCTAGACCTGGGAAAACATCTGCCTGTATGAATTAAGGTTATTAGTTTCTGAGAGTAGAAATTAAACGCCTGTTTCTCTGAACATCAAGAAATTCAGCAAGGAAGAGTTATTTTTTTTTCCCTTTTGCCCAAACCCCTTCATACAGAACAGAGTCCAAAAACATCTTTTCTTAGACAAATCTCTCTCAGTAGTAGTTCAAGCTGCTACTTGTTCCTGATTTTCTTTTCCTTTTCTCTGTTTTTCTGTGACGTTTCTTTTGCTCTCCTTCTCTCTTTTCCTGTTCTTTCTTGTAAACATACTTTGACTCTACATTAAAATTGAACATGGTGAACAACTTATGAGAATTCAGACGTACAATTCAAATTATATTGTGGAACTGTATTTGCTGAAAATGGTGACAAGTGCCAGTGTTTGAGGTACAAACTGCTTTCATTTCCCAAAGAGTTCTGACATTTTGTATACTTACATTCTTGCTTTCTTCCATAAACAAACATATGAAGATATCAGAAATAGTTTGCTGTGCATGTGCAGCACTAACAATGCTTTCATTCCAAGAGTTAGAATTATTAAAATTAAGCTGAATTTTTTATTTGGCAAGTATTGGAGGATAACCTGAGAAATTTGAGTTACAGTTGTATTGGGAGGAAATTTAAGCCACAGTTGTGTTCCAGCTGGATGTCAGGATTGTGCTTGTGTGCATAACCAGTGCATCCTGGGCCTTTTATTCTGACAATCCATATTTATATCCACTGTATTGTTCACATTTTGTCCATACGATACCTCTGAGGGGGATTTCTTGTTTGTTTGTTTTGTCCCCATGTCATCCAGGAACACTACAACCAGTTTCTGCATAGGTGTGAGAGCAGTCTGACCTAAGGCATGGTGATGAATTCCACTTTGATCCCCTTTTGTGACAAAGCTTCTGACTAGATGCTACAGAACTCTCCAGGAGAATTTTGGAGTCTGGAAGATCCCCCCAGGCAGCTCCTGTTGTGCATAGGCCAGCTGATGGGCACTATTTGTACACTTACATGGGTTGAGTAATATCCTGGGTGGAGACTCCGTCCATCCTAGAGATGTCCCCAGGCAGCTGCAGCTGCAAATCTGACCAAACTGCACATATATAAAACCCTAGTGAGTTTCAGAAACTAGTCCTGCAGATACAAAAATAGCCATGTAGGACAGCCTCTTCTACCACCTAGTTGTATATGTCTGTGTTGTACGTAGTTTAAGATAATCAATAGCAATGGATGGATGGTGCACGTGTGGGAGTACTCACATTGGACCACTGACCAGGTAGATTCACCAGTACAACAGTTCAGGCACTCTCAGCTGATCCAGCTGAAGAAGCCATTGCAAAGCCCTTCACAACCCAGGAAATTGACCTTTGTGTTCAAGAGATTCACTTCCACATGTGATTACTGACCTTTGCAAATGATTAAATAAAATTTGTATTGAACAAACATTCTGTCCATAAGTGTGGAACAGAAAATATGTGCTGGAAATCCACCCTAGAGTCTATGAACTCATACCGGAACAGTTAAGATGCCAGGTAACCAGCAAGTCTTAAACATCATTTCTGAGATTGTCCTTACAGTACTATTTCTGTAGATTTACGGAGGTAAAACTCTCAGCTAAGCTTCTCCTTTCTGACTTATCCTGAAAAATATATGGAGGAGCTTTCAGAAATCCTCAAAATCCTCAAAAGAACCTAAAAAGTACTAGACAACTTCATCAGGGCTTGGTGGTATATTGACTTTCAACAAAACATCTTGGTAATATTTCTGAAAAGGACTTTTTTTTTGTTGTTGTTCAGGTTACTCCATTTTGCAACATTTTTTGCTTGTGAGCACAAGGCAGATTGCTTCCTTCCCTGTTTAGTTCCACAGCATTGTTCAAATGTTGTCCATACAATATCATTGAGGGGGATTTTTTGTTTGTTTGTTTAGACTAAAAATATTTTGTTATCATTAAGTAGGAAGTTGTTCATCTTAAGTGAAATTCAGGACATATTGAACTCAACAGAAAATCCCAAATAGAGAAGGGTTCTCATCTCAAACCTTTATAGTGCTGTGGAATAAATTAAGAATGAAAAAAACAATTTAGTGAAGAAAATACTGGCGACACTTTCCTGAAAATGTCTGCCCAAACTTTCAAAAGGATCTTCTAATCAGCTTGTTAATTCTGAATTTATTTTAGTTTTTGTTAATACTGTGGCAAACTTCAGACAAGAGTGTATATAGAAGATGTCTGAAATAGATTTGTGATAGAAATCTGAATAATTTCTTTTTTATTTTAAAAAGCTACAATCACCAGCGATATTTTATTGACTGCTGTTTCAGTCAGTATGACAGGACTGATAAATGCAACCTGGGTATTAATTTCAATCTAATAAGGAAGAAAACAAAAACAAGCAGTTTTGAGTTATACAGGGACAAAACAGGTCAAAGAAAATTCAGATTCTTACAGCTGTGTGATCAAGGTCAAAAACGATGAAAGAAGACAAAAAGTAGCAATATGGACGCTGTGAAACTACAGTATGATTAAAATCTCATCTTGCTTCAAGGAAATTGCTTGAACACAAATAGAACATCTTCTAGCTGACTTTTTACTCTGTAAACCTTTTATATGTTCTTCGAATGTTTGATGAAATTTTCTTCCCCTGTACAATAGCCTTTTGTAGCTTTTCTTATTAGTGTGGACTTGCAGCCTGCCAGCATTAAACATTAATCCTCTGCATAATGAAACTGTGAGAATGGATTTCTATGAAATTTCGCACATTTGTTAGTCTGGTGAGGAAGATGCTCATTTTCATGTCTGGCTTTTCAAGGTTTTCTGATTAAAAAAAGCATCTTTAAAATCAAGATTGTTTGGAAGTGGAGAATAATTTTTTCCTTATTGGTGTTAATGTTTCAATTTGATATTTAATAAAAAAGAAAACATCCAAAAATACTCAGTGGGGAATATCTGGGTTCAAATGAAGCACGCAGTAGGCAGTGGAACTATGCACAACTTTCACTAGGCACAGAAATACCACATGCCCTGCAGTATCCAAGTGACAATTTACAAGTATATCATAGTTCATGCATGCTCAGCATCACACTTTCTGGCATTTCTTTGTGCTTGTAAAAAAGTAGTTAGTTCAGATATAAGGACGAACTGGATCCACATACAACCAGCATTTCCAGGTTTAAGAAAGTTGTGGAGCAGGTCCCGAGATTTTAGGGTTAATTTGACTTACTTCAGCAACATAGGGACACCCCATTGCAGATGGGGGATAGAAAGCTGCAAAGTCATATTCACCCAGGAGTAGACAATAAGGGAAACTGTGGACTAAGTGAAACTGCATTGGGTTAAACTGGTCTGTTTCTGGAACCAGAGGGAATAAAAGCTGTTTTATCAGATTCTCCTTATGGGTGGAGTTTCGCTGGTGAATTTGTTTGAATGCATTCAAGGTGAGGCTATTCTCAGTCTACCTACTGAGGGCATTATCCAATGCCTTGGCAAGGGGTAAGAGCCATCTATGACAGAAGTTCTTTTGGCTTCACTAAGAATGTCCCAGGAGTCAAAGGGTCATTCCAGAAATACAGCAGAAATCATCTGCCTATGGATGACGCCTAATGGAGCACTTGGGCCATTTTTGTCACCCGCACTTCCAGTAACCAGGTGCAAAAAAGAAGTTGCATTTGACATAAGTAAGGGAAATGGAGATTTCAGAGCATAATATTAGCATACATATATCAACATTTTCTCTAGCTGGGCTTTAAGTACATATCTAATAATCTATACATGCAGTTACCTCATATTGGCACACAGTCCCAGTGCATTATAAATGCAAACATAGACATACATCTTATTAGTTCCTGAGTGAATTTGAAAGTGTCGGTCCTAGAATGCTTTCTTTGAGGGATACGGATGGTTTCACAGGTTACTTCAGAAGTCTGTAGGGTAGAGCAGATCAAAGTAAAACTTTGCAAATATCTGACAAAGAACAGATACAAGTGAATTTACAAAAGCTGTAATAAACTGAGAAGTAAGACAAATTCCCGTGGTGTTAGACAGTTAATGTGCTGTTACACTGCTTTTGGGAGCAGGGGAAAGGAATTAGCAAGAACTGCAGTTTTTCGGGATTCAATGGGATCTGCCAGTCACAGTTCCCATTCTGAATTCTGTTGCCCACTTCTTACCTATGTTTAAGCAGGCACTTTAAAACCATAATATAGCTTCTAGAGTTTCAAAAGCAACCCAAGGGTCCCTTCCCTTGGACAAAATAATATTAAAAAGCAGCCACTAGTCATGCACAGCTCTGTGAGATGAGATTGCCTAAAACCTATGGAGTCCATTACACTTTCAAGTTTCAGATGAGACAGAGATGTCACTTTGGACGGTATTCTACTCTCATTTAGAGTTAAGGCATTTAGGATGCACCAGGTCTCAATACGTGAGATGTTTCTCTGGCATCAAAGCTGAAAACTCCTATTTCAAAAAAGTGAATGAAGACATACAGAAGGTGGAAAGGGTACAAACACCACATAAAAAGACTAGTTTGATGGCTGATACAAATGTCTTTCCTTGCTCATAATTTTGTGAGTTAAAACTTCTTACTTATTCCTCATTCTCTCCGTAATCATTCAACACCCCTGGCTTGTTCCCACATTCAGTCATGTATCTTGGTGTCAGTTTGAGCTCACTCACTCGCCATCTCTCTACCAAACAATTTCTTTCCCCTCTTGTATATGAACTGAAGAGTAGGATCTTAATAGGCAAATAAATCATTAGTTAACTGATTTCTCCTCAGCAGCAAATAAATGGGTTTTGAAGGGAGCTTTCACTGAACAGTTTTATGGACCAGCTTAAGGAAGAAGGACATATCAGAGAGAAAATTGTGGCAGAAGGGCTATGTGAAAGGTGTTAGAAATAGACAAAAAAAAAAAAAAAAAAGTAGAGTGGTAAAAGGAAGGTAAATAATATCAGAATTAGGCCTTGTGTGTTAAGAGATCTGTATTTAGCATTGCAGCATGTAGCTGATTGCAAAGCAGCAGGAATGTAGCAACACCTGTCTGCTCACCTCAGGAACTGCTACTGTTAAATTCTATTTCATTCATTTAATAAGTATCACTAAGAATCATAGATACTGATATGTTGCAGTATTGGGAAATAAAATGGCATTTATGGCAAGCAAAAACATCTAAATGGGTCAGTTTTCCAATTCTGGATTCAAGTCACAATACACATACTTGCAAAGTATCTCATTTTCCATGTTCACTCACATCTGTGACACAAGATTAGTGAACTTCAGATTTTCACAGAGGAGTTACACCTGTGTCACTTAGGTGAATCCTTTAATAAAATGCATGGGTAAGTACTGGAGGGAGAGACTTTCTACTGACAGAATGATACAAAACGACAGACTGTAGATTTGCCAAGACATTGGATATGTCCTGTAAAATTGCCCTGCTTACAAGCATAAACCTAGATAGTTAACCCATACCGATGTTGGGGGCAGGAGGAAATTTTGCCATTTCAATAAGAAAAGTACACAGACATTCCAAAAACAGGTAATAGAGGATAAAGTTTTAAAAAATAGAGCAGAAACAGTGTTTTCTTAATTTGATGATTGTCCACAAAATCATTTGTGTATCTAGAAGGAAGATTAGAAAATGACAAACACAAACATAATGTTTTGCTGCAGTCTGACCCTGGCTAGCAGCAAAACACTACAGCAACCACTCGCTGATCAGAGAATTAAAGTGATATTATATTGTACAGCATGTCTAGAACGTCATTAAGACATATAAACTAAAACTGATTACTTGAGTATGACACAGAGAACCAAGAATATAAGCCTATTGGCATGTGCAGTTCATATTGGTGGCAGAAAGGAAAATCCCAACACTTACATGACTACTAAAAGCCAGAAAAAAAGTGCCAATATTTAGCTTGTCAACAAATTTGAGCATACACTTAGTCAGAAGAATTATACATTAAAACAATAGGTGCCAGGAATACATTTGTGTCAAGTGTTTGTTTCTTTTTTTTCTTGAAAGACAAACAGTAAAACTGTCCAAAGCACCATAAAGATTTGTTTCTTTCACAGAAAAATTATTTGGACACATAGGGCCAAGATGCTAGAGAGGCCAGTAAACTCTAATTGCTGGACTCCAAAGGATTTCCAAATTTCTAAGATCTGGATGCTTCATAAACAATCCATATCATACATTCACGTCTCAGTCTAGAAGCATACTTACATATGTTATAAGGAACATAACTCCCCTTGACTTCTAGTTAACAAACTCAGAGCCTACTTAGTGACTGTTACAAATTATGCAATTAAGGGTGGTGTACAGATACTTAACTGCCTGTGAACAAGCTCATCTTTCTACACAGCACAGTGCAGGGACATTCAGAGGCATTTGCTGGCATCTCAGAAGCAGGACATCGTTGCTAATTAAAAGGATAAGTAGAGGCAGAACTAATTTACCCAGTGTGTTATCTGGCAATAAAGAAGTTGAACATGTAACTCAGGGAAGGTGTGAACAATTAAATGGTGCTAGGTCGGTCTGGCTTGAGAAACAATGGGAGAGATTTGGGAGAATTTAACCCTTATCAGGGATCACAGGAACTACTGACCTTAAGGTGTAACATGTCCCAAAGTATGGGAGCCTTTCATTTTTTCAAATCTTGAGACCTTATTATAATGTGAAGACCACACCTCCGGGTACCTGAGACCCCCTCTCGAATTAAGACCCCCACTTACCGAGCATGAGTAGTAAAATTAAAAAGCACCGTACCTTTAAATTAAAGCTGGAAAGGAACTGAACAATCATAGTTAAGAAGGGATAAGAACTAACCAATGATAATTAGAGGGATGGGGCAAAGAAGACACAATTAACATTTTGAATTGATATGACTGTAACCAGGTATGCTAGCTTTGTGGATTACCACCTGGCATCCATCTTTGAACAGAAATGCAATAAAATGATATCTCAACTCTGTGTGTGAATTGACTTATTACACACCAGGTGGTGAACTCCAGTTTTGGACAACAAGTGCAAGGTTGCTGGACTACTTTTGGGGTCCAAAGCTCCTACTGGCATTGTATGGACCATACAGAAGTACAGTAAGAGCTTATTTACCCTTTTGCAGCTTAATTGAGCTTCATACCCGTCCACCACTGTAGATCTCATCTGAAGGTCTTAAAATCTCATTTATTTTTAATGTATGCCTTCTTCAAAGGGAAGAGTACTGTAATGCATTTCATTAGGTAATATATATGTATTTGGCATACAAATAATAGCCACAACAAGCACCCTTCACTTTAGTGTATTATAGCTCGCTTAGGAGTCTCACTCAAAAATGCTGTTCCTAATAGATTTTTTTTTCTATAAATACTAGAAAGTCTGGGTAAATGCCATTCTTAGAAGGGTTATTAAGTACATTTATATTATTTTAATAGAGACAGATGACCATTTATGGTAGCCAAGAGCCTGCCCCACCATAATTTATTAGTTTTGACATTACTGGAAACCACACAAGCTTTGTTCTCATGATCAGTGATTGCACAGTAACTGAATATTCAAAATGGCCCAATTTCTGCTGTCAGCCTTGTCAGTTACATAGCAAACAGAGCCTATATTTGTATAGCTCTCTGGCTTCAAATGACTTATGTAGCATCTTCTCACACTGAATTAAATACTACCCTAAAAGTCTAATCCTTATTTATGATAAGATCCTTTTCACCTCTCTTCATAAAGGATGTGCTCATTTAAATGTCCCTCTACTCCCTGACAGGGTATATAGGAGACTTAGCACAAATGAGACTCTTTTCCTTAATACAGAAAAAGATGAAGTGACTAGGTAATGTGTTGAAATAATTTCCTCAACATTGCAGAGGAAATGCACATATATCCCCTTTTCCTTGCGTGTTTACTACAACATGTATGTGAACATTTATTTGAATGCTGTTCTTCTTTAAAGGGCTTCCTGCACACTTATCATATAGATCACAATTAATAGCTGAAGGAGACCACTAGCACGGTTTGTCCTCATAGACTTATATAAACAAAGACAACAGTGGAAAGTAGATAATGTCATTAGGTCAAAGCACTTGGTAGTGCAGACCCAAAAACCGTCTTCTGTCCACATTTTCACAGAGTATCTTAGGGGAAAAAAAGATATCTCTGTTCATGTGAAAATCCTGAGCCTTTGTGACTACAGAAGTTACTATACAGTACCTATTTCTGCAGACAGAGTTCTTCTGTCAGTACATTTAAACCGTGAAGTGGCTTTGGTCTTGATTTGGCTATTACAGGAGGAAAATGACCTGTAAAGATGTTTTGAGCAGCTAAGTATTTTGCATACGTTATGGCAACGTGAGACATAAAGAAAAGTGGTAAGAATAAAGTTTCCTAAAGTCAGTACAAGCAGGTTTATTTTCCATATCACAGCAAGGACTTCATAATCTTCTAAACTAAAGGGAAAAAAGTCTGTCAAGATAAGTACTCACAGAATTTGGGATTTGCAGAATCCATTGGAAAACATTCCCCATCTTCAAAAAATATGTTTTTTAAATTACAAAGGCAAATAATGCAAAACTTCTGTATTATTAGACCTCACTTCCATGCTGCCAAGCAGGGAGCACACCTGTGAAGGGAAGTATTATAAGTGGAGGTCCCAATTTCCTGTAAACACCCAGATTGCTATTGCAATCTTTTCCCAAGGGCTGTGGTGAGACCAGAGGGCAGACAGTAGACCCAGCACACTATTTGCCATGCTGGCACAGACTAGTTGACACCTAGCAAGGGGCACCAGGACCACAGCTGCCCCAGACATCTCCTGGAGATGGTCACTTCCTAAACCAGTGTTTCTCAGATACATGATCCTGTATATATTCTTGTTCTTATGTATTGGTGCTCCTCTGCTGTCCTTCAAAGGCACCAAGTCCCCAAGCAGAGCCTGCTCCTGCTGGACTTCATGTAAAAAAAGCTACTTGGGATTTCAATCCTGTGCTCAAGGGAAACAACCAATCCACCCAGAACAATTCCTCCTTCAGCTAATGCTGTCAAACCAAACTGGCTGTAGGCTCCACACATGATGAGCAATGCCACTCTCAGAGTTCTCATGATGCCAAGGAAGGTCTTTGTATGTCATCCCATGGGTTTTGGATCAAGCCTCCAGTCTGCTCAGCAAGCCACAGAAATGCACAGTTCAAGGAACAACAATAACTCTTCTTATTTTTTTGCCAGGCAATTAACTATATTTCTACTGAACAGAAAAAGTAATTGAGGTATTAAGAGACCTTCTCTCATTGACACTTGTCAAAAATTGAGTGAACTTTTTGTTTTCTAAATTTATTGAGCTTTATACTTTAGTCATATCATTGCAGCTGCTACCCTGTGCTCAATATGGCTCTTGGAGAACAGGGAAGCACATATGATTTACAAGAGTTAAAGACATTTGTGTTGTTGCTTTTATTTTTTATTAGCTCTCATGAACACCACTGCATCTAATGGTCTGTCAGTATTTCCATTAAAACACTAGATTTTCAGCAGTTTACATCTCAACTGTAAAAATGCACTCCAGCCTGCAACTTTGCAAACAAATTCTTAATTGAGGAGTAAATACAGATATTTTTTGTTCAGTTGGTTGCTTATTATTTGCTTTACTTATTTCATGAATTTAAAAGGAGTTTTGGTTATTTGAAAATTAAGTAGATACCACTCTAGAAATAAAGAGATTTAAATAGCAATATATAAATAAAGCAATTTAAGCTGCACAAAAAGGTTTCCATTTCCAAAGGAAGTTTCACAAAAGAACTATGGTAAACTACAACAAATATACTTTGGTATTTTAGAAACAAAATTAAAATGGGACAATGATTCACTTTTAAACATTTTTTCTATTGGCATCAAAGTTTTATAAACAAATTTCCACAACAAAGCGCATGATGGAAAAACTGGCTAAATATTTGCTCATAAAGTGTGTCTAGATAACATTTTCAGGTCTTGAATCAATGTAATGCTTTAGGTCACCTTCCAAATTTCTTCATTCTATCTTCTGTCTTGCTTAAAAATAGAAGACAATTTCTATATAGACATCTCAAGTAGAGAAGAAGATGCAGGTGTCTAGCTGAACAGGGAATTACACCCTGTTTTCAAAAGGATAAACTTCTTACATTTGCATTTACAAAGTGTCACATATGCAGCAGTTGCAGGCCGACCTCCCAGCTTTCTACAGTCATTGTCTGGCTGTATTCAATAGCAATTTAGCTTTTCTCTTAAATGTACATTGCAGAACAGACAGGCAGACTGTCAGTGAAACACGACCCTAAAGCCCATCAGTTTAACTCAGACAAATGTGAGATCCAGGAAAAGTGCTACAAAGCTGGAGAAGACTGAAAGAGTGTTTAAAAAGCTCCTGGGCAGAGAAGAAAAACAGTATGAGCACAAGTGGCAGAAATCTGTGGAGGATAGTGGAGTGGCTAAGAGGAAAGAAGGTCTCATGCTTAGTCATCAGTATACATACAACAACAACAACAACAACAAAAAACAACTACAGGAAGGTAGAAACTGCTTAACACTTCTACATATGTTCTGGGGATCACATGTTACCTTCTCATGAGATAAGGAGAAGTTTTACTCTGAAATTGAAACCAAAAATGGTAAGCAGATGCAGGCATGCTGATATATGATCAACCTACTGTTAAAAGTTGTCTGTTGAAGGTCTTTTGATCCAGACGCTTTCTTCAAGGTAATTAATCAAAGGAGACATGTAAGAATGACAGCTGCTGAAGTACAAGCATTCAGATTTACAAGCAGTAATTGTGTAAGAGGACCTTAGTAAACAGCATTTAACAGAGCCCAGTGAGTTCCCTACACAAAGCTGATGGATACACAACACATGCTGTTTCGCACATAGCATAGATTACTATGAAACAACTCCCCAGATAGCAGAGCTGAGCCCTGGCAGCCATGTAATTAAATGAGCCACAGGGATATGTGGCTTTAGCTTTTGTAACGAGGTACTTGTACACACACACACATTTTTTTTTGTCCTATATGCATGCAATGTCTGCTAGAAATACAGCATTTCAGGCATATATGATTTACTGTCAGTTAATCAAGGCATTTAGTCACTGAAATTGGCATCCAGACATAATGCTTAACATACAACAATGATATTTCAAAGTGTCCTGAAAACCTTGTCTTCCTTCCTTCCTTCTTTCCTTCTTTCTTTCCTTCCTTCCTTCTTTCTTTCTTTCCTTCCTTCCTTCTTTCTTTCTTTCCTTCCTTCCTTCTTTCTTTCTTTCCTTCCTTCCTTCTTTCTTTCTTTCCTTCCTTCCTTCTTTCTTTCTTTCCTTCCTTCCTTCTTTCTTTCTTTCCTTCCTTCCTTCTTTCTTTCTTTCCTTCCTTCCTTCTTTCTTTCTTTCCTTCCTTCCTTCTTTCTTTCTTTCCTTCCTTCCTTCTTTCTTTCTTTCCTTCCTTCCTTCTTTCTTTCTTTCCTTCCTTCCTTCTTTCTTTCTTTCCTTCCTTCCTTCTTTCTTTCTTTCCTTCCTTCCTTCTTTCTTTCTTTCCTTCCTTCCTTCTTTCTTTCTTTCCTTCCTTCCTTCTTTCTTTCTTTCCTTCCTTCCTTCTTTCTTTCTTTCCTTCCTTCCTTCTTTCTTTCTTTCCTTCCTTCCTTCTTTCTTTCTTTCCTTCCTTCCTTCTTTCTTTCTTTCCTTCCTTCCTTCTTTCTTTCTTTCCTTCCTTCCTTCTTTCTTTCTTTCCTTCCTTCCTTCTTTCTTTCTTTCCTTCCTTCCTTCTTTCTTTCTTTCCTTCCTTCCTTCTTTCTTTCTTTCCTTCCTTCCTTCTTTCTTTCTTTCCTTCCTTCCTTCTTTCTTTCTTTCCTTCCTTCCTTCTTTCTTTCTTTCCTTCCTTCCTTCTTTCTTTCTTTCCTTCCTTCCTTCTTTCTTTCTTTCCTTCCTTCCTTCTTTCTTTCTTTCCTTCCTTCCTTCTTTCTTTCTTTCCTTCCTTCCTTCTTTCTTTCTTTCCTTCCTTCCTTCTTTCTTTCCTTCCTTCCCTCCTTCCTTCCTTCTCACTTGAAATACCTTCACCCCCTGGAACAGTTTCATTCCTGTCAAAATAAAAGTCTCAGTCATTTCTTTAGTCTTTGGTCATGTTCATACACATTGCATCACTTAGTGAGGAGAGGAGATATATAACACAGTCAAAAGAGTGAAAGGGAAAGCAGTCCCTGAATTAGCAAAGAGTCTCCACCAACACTCCACTGAAGAAAGAAATTTCTTGGTTTGTTAGTGACAGTTAACCTTGCTTTATGTCTTCAGTATAAGAACATCCTTTTTAGTGCTGAGCTAAAATAATGTGGCATCTTTGCATCTCATTTACCGAATGTGAAGTAGTTCTTTCATGCCTTCTTTAGCAACAATCTGCATATATTTTATCTTGTGAACTCAGACCCTGATTTTATTTGGTCCATGTTTTGTTTTTACTTTGTAGTGAGCTGCAAAGATAATGCAAGACAATTTCTAAAATTCCAGTTTTCAATAATCATATAGGCATATATTGCTTAACTTGGATTTATCTCAAGCCCTAGATACTGCAGTCCAGTCTGATAACGTGTGCAGACAGTAGACATCAGAAAATATGTCCTTGTGTAAACACAATATAGCTGAACCTGTTTGTCAGGATGGAAAGGTGTATGAAATGATGCTGCACTTGGTGCCCCAAAGGGAAAATATGATGTACTATCCAAGGCAGAGTATTAATCATAGCTGATATTTCTGGACAATAAAGTAGAGTAATCCTTGTGAACAATCTCTCTTCAAGGATAAAAAGGGAAAATAAGGAACTGGCAGTATTATATGAGACGACACAGCCTGATGTAGGATAAAGCTAGAAGCAAGTCAGAAATCTCATCTGGAAAACAGCTTAATAATTGCTACACGGTTTATTATGGCTAAGGTAATTTTTTCTCCTATTGCATCAGGGTCATTTTCTTGCTTGCACCACAGACAACTGGGTCCCATGTAAAGATGCCAAACCTGTCATAAGTGAAATCACTTGTCCATTTAGACTTGCAGAGATCACAAGGTTAGACCATTTCTCCTCACAGAAGAGAAAATGTTAGTACAATTTCAAAATCCCCAGGAACTGGATGTACAGACAGTGATATTGTTACCCACTGCTACGAGACACTTCAGCTGGTAGATGTCTGATATGTACCAATAACATGCGATGAAACACAAATTACATGATAAGGCACAGCAGGTTCAGTTTTAAAGAAACATTTCTCTTCACAATGAATGTACTGAGCAAACCTGGGGCCAACACACAACTTTAAGGCAGCAACACTGGGAATAGGTGCAGTGAAGCAGTTTACTCTAGTTTTGACTATGCAATGTCAGGAGCAAGGGAAAACCTCTGACATTTCACAGAGGCTAAGTTCCTTTGATTATCAACTGTGCATAGTAAGTATGACATCTTTCTAAAAGCAGACAACAACTATATGTTAAAATGGAAAGAACTGAAAAGCTTTCCAACACGGTGGATCTGTGTAAATCCAGGTTGAAAACAGTGAAGGCAAAGAAATGCAAGAATTTTAGTGAGCTACAGCTACACAAAAAGCACTGAAAATTCTGTGCTTTTGGAAGACAAAATATTTGTCATTGCCCCTGGAAAAGATCACCAAGTTTTTAGACCAGAAACCCTGAGCTTTAACTCATCTGGGACAGAAATGTGGCCACAATTTTCCAGGACCAAAGAAATGTTCCTGTCCTTGACCATCCTGATGGGAGGGATCCAAGATAGCCCACAACATTTCAAATGCATTATGGCTAATGCATCATTTCAGGTTCAGGATAAAACACATTGTTTCTTTCATTGGAAAGTTTCAAGGTTGTATTGTACCTAAATTCTGCAAAAAGTAAGGGTGGAGGCTGGGAAATGTTTTTGGCCCATAACACCTGATGCCATCTGTTGGCTTTGCAGCCCTTCCTGCTGCTGCTGCCAACTTGTGAAAAGAGCTCTGTCCCCTCTTCCTTCTCCATCCCCAGCATCTTCTCAGTCTTCTCTATCTTCACCCCCATGCCAGCTGCCCTTTCCCACCTCCATCTCTTCACAGAGGCTCCCCGCATAGCAGCAGGGACAGTACTGCACAAACATTCTAAAAGGCTCCCAGATAAATGCAGAGCTATGTTGGCCGCACAGACTGCCACCACCCAGTTCCTGCTTGCTCTTTGTGTGCGGCAGGGGTTGGCCAGGCCCACGGAGGAGTGCACCCAAAACCTTTGCTCAGGATGGTCCTTCTTCTGACATATCGTGCTGTGCAGGCAAGGTCATCAGCCTCCAGACGGACTGGCCATTGTCTTAATTCCCCTCCATAGTCACAGACCCAGATTAAACTTATGGTTTAAAACAGGTACATGGGACACATGTTTTCCTCAATGGTCTATGGAGAAGGATGCTGTGGCAGGATAGATGCAGCAACAGGTCGTCTTCAAACAGAGGGTGCTGCTTCCCTTTCCCTTGGTCAGCACAGCCCGTGCTGAGTATGTAGCAAATCACATGTCTGGAGACACAAATGGGACCTGAACCCTTGAAAAGGGACCATCCTCAGTCAGAGCCTTTTACTGAGCGAAGGGCACCCTTTCCTGCTGTCCCACCTCATGCCCCAAACCTTTGTGTCCCCCAACTGCATGTTCCAAAGAGTGGATAAGCTCCGGCTGCTGCCAATGTTATTACATGTCCAGCAAGTGAAAACAGCATGCTGTCAAGTTGCACATTTCAAGTGTTTCACAAGTGTCATTTATTTTTAAATATTTGTTTGGGTTTGAATTTTTAATCTAAAATACAAAATTAATGTAGCAAACCATGAAAGAGAGAAATATTTTATAAACACAATTGCAAAAAAAAAAAAAAAGAGTTCTTCATATTGTTGCCTAAGGATGAGTGTTTTAAGAATGCTTCTCTAATGTTTTTCTTTGTTGCCTGATCCAGAGCTTAGTGCAGTAGGATTTAATTTTTAGTGTCACCATGAAATGAAGTGTGCAGCATATGAAATGTTAATGTAATGCATAAACGCACAATTCAAAAAACAAGATGATGTAAAAAAACAAGTATTGAATCGGTGAAATATTCCACAGTTTGCAAGTGTCATTAGTCACAAAAATAATGCATTATTTCACCCATTCAAATTCTGACTTGGTTATCTCCCTTCTTCTCCTTTCTTGTAACCTCTGAACTGAAGTTTCCACTCCGCACTGAGAGGAATCAGATGTTCATGAAGCCAAACTTAGTCTTGTGCTGATTCATGCAAAGAGCATTGGACTTTACGCGTGAACCAGTCTAACTTCAGTGCTATCAGTGAAGATACGCCATTTCACAACAGCTGAAACTTAACTTCATTGGGCAGGAAATACGAACTAACAGCACTCCAGAAGGACCACTGGATCTGTTAAACACCCCTTTGCTTCTTTCCAGTGCATGAAACTCAAGGGGTTACTGTGTTTGAAATTTAGCATACTCTCATCTGCATCTTTTCCACAATACTCTTTGCACCTCTTTTTGGATGACTGAAGTAACCCTAGCATGTGGTTACTCCTGCATTTCAACTTGTCTCCGAATCTTATACATCAAACCTACACTTTCAAGATTTCAGCAAACTTCAAAAACACATTTTCTCTTCCAGTTAAATGAGAAGACTAGTATTTACCTGTCATTGTTATGAGGGTAAATATACTAAAGAAAGTCCAGGTTTGGACTTACTGGACTTAATACAGATGTTAAGCAACTTAAACGTCTATGCTATAAGACAGAGGTATGAATATAGTTCAAAATTACTTAATACTGTAATGACTAAATAAGTATTTCAATAGGATGGTCAAAGTCGAGTGATTACAGAAACATTACCCTATTTTTATGTTTGGACTACAGTTGTGATGCCTGTAATTACACACTTAAACTAATTAAAACTTCTTATCAGCATAAGAAAAAAAATACTGAGAGAATATACAATAAAATATCTTTTTTTCTATTGTAATTAAATAGAAATGACAAACATTAAGGCTGGGTCTACACCACTGGATTTTTCTGATGGAGAATGTTATGCCCTGTTCCCAGGCCAAATGGTAGAGGCTGGCTCATGTGTTTTTTGGAGGTAAATCTCTCTACAGTTGACCACTCAGGTGTACACACTGTACAGGGCTTGGCCCAGCTCTAGTCAGTGCACAGCTCTGTGCTTTTAAGGCATGACTGTGATTTTATCTGAACTTTTTTTTTTAAATTTCCATGTGCCTGTAATAGTAGGTCATAGTTATCAGAATGAGGTTTTCATAGTATCATGTTGATGGCAGGTGTTGTGTGGTCCAGGGCATTTGTCTGAGGGCAGATGAGGTCACTTAGGAGTGCAATGTAGCATGATATGATGTACAATATTATACAAATGACAGTTAGACCTCTGTAGGGTAGACAGAGGGAAACCTGGTAAAATCTAATCATTGTTGCTTGCACTGAGAGGTTGTCATAGTGTCCATTGGGAACCAGTTTTTCACTCTATGGAAGACCCAGCAATGAGGTGCCATACCTGCCTTGCTGTTGTGGTTAACTCTAGCAGGCAGCGAGCACCACACCACCGCCTGCTCACTCCCACTCCTCAGTGGGATGGGGAAAGATTCAGAAGGGTAAAAGTGCAAAAACTCTGTGAGTTGAGACAAAGACAGATTAAGAATTTAAAAGGGGGATGCGGAGGGGGTAGAGGAGAGAAAAAAAAAAACCCACAAAACAACAAGAAAAAACAAGTGATGCAAAAGAAAACAGTTGCTTACCACCTACTGACCAATGCCTATCCAGTCCCTGAGCAACAGCAGCCTCCGACAACCTCCATTTTCCAGTTTCACTGCTGAGCATGACATCATATGTCATGGAATATCCTTTTTTTCAGTTGGGGTCAGCTCTCCTGTGTGTGTCCTCTCCCACCTGCTTATGCACACCCTGCGTACTTGCTGGCAGGGCAGTCTGAGAAGCAGAAAAGGCCTTGATGCTGCGTAAGCACT
Source organism: Syrrhaptes paradoxus (assembly GCA_013400615.1). Lineage (NCBI taxonomy): Eukaryota > Metazoa > Chordata > Aves > Pterocliformes > Pteroclidae > Syrrhaptes > Syrrhaptes paradoxus. The sequence continues at coordinate 42,247 of VZTO01000088.1, forward strand.
CCTGTGCAACAACTAAAACACCCCCGTGCTGCAGACAGTGTTTTCATCACAAATCGAGAACACAGCCCCATACTAGTTACTATGAAGACACTTAACACTCTCCGGGTCAAAACTAGTACAATTGCAAAAAGTCAGAGAATCAGGGCCCACTCATGTTCTCTTTCTGGTCTTGAATATGAACATGACCGAAATGCAAAAGCTAGGACACAAGATAAAATTCTTGGATAATTTCTTGTTCGCCTTAAGTCTAAATATATTGCATATTTCTCCTTCCTTTATCTGTTTTAAATATCTGATTTGGGGGAGTAAATTTTAAAATGACATTTTAGCAAGAAGTGACCTAAAATGATCTTTGGATTAAAAAAATTGAAAGTTTAAAAATCCAAGATTTCTATATTGTATATTAGTAGTTGACTGTTTAAATACTTACCAGTGCCTCATACAGAGTACTCATAGTTTGAAACAATAACCAATCTGCGCAGGATGTTTTAATAGGCAGGTGGTAGTAATGGTTTGTTTCTGTTCAAAATGCAATTAAAATATCATAGTCATCACAACTGACAGTAGGAAGTGTTTCGATCTACTTCTCTGTTGAGCACTTATTTCAAAAAAGTCAAGTAATGTAAAAAGTATTAGCTTTGTATCACAAACATGTCATATGTTCATATCTTGATTTTATTCCAGTGCTTAAATCTTTACTTCCACTTTGAATAAATTAAAACAATTTCCTTAAATGTAGATTTAAGCTATTTTTTAACGAGATCTGGGCCTAGAAATAAAGCCATAGGGCCACTATCTTTTTCACTTTTGCATATCAGAATTAAATTGAACTTCTCAGTTTCTCCAATATTTTAGAGTCAGAAAATATTGGAGCCTTGAAGCCAGACCTAGCTCAAGGTCTTCCACAGGTTGCACCAAGTAACTGCCACAAATGCAAAGCTCACGTCCCTCACCTGTCAGCAAAATTGAGTCTTCTTATCTGAGGTACTATGGGCCAGGATTTCTCTAATCAGGCAGCAATGGGCAGGCCAATCAGAGCAGAGCTGATCAGCATCCAGAGAGATGGAGACACTGGGGGTATCCCTGGAGAACCAATTTCTCACTGCCAGAGGTGAAGCGAAACACAAGCAGAGATTTGTGATCACTAGCAGCAGCCACCTCAAACCCAGAAATCTCCAGTCCAAGCCACCTGCCTGCTTTGCTTGAGTTTAGTGTCAGTCTCATACCCAGCCCAATTTGTTCTTCAGACCCAAATATTTCTCCCTGTGCTGTTGTATAGAAACTTTTCCACGACTTATTTCATTCCCAAAGTATTACATCAATAGCAAACTGATAACGTTTTAATTATCTCTAATATTGGTAGCAGCAACAGTAGCTGTGTTAGCAGTATTAAGTAGCTCAAGTTACTATCTCCTAGGCCCAGAGCCTTGGCAGTAAACATGGGAACAGGAAACATCCCAGTCAGTCCTGTGAGAGTACCCCAGCTTTCAGCAATGCAGTACATAGCCTTATTAGATTTCAGACAGTCCAGAGGGAAATACTGATGCTCCTCTTCTGAAACTTGTTTTTTGAAGCTCTTCCATTTCTTTTGCAAGAAAACTTGATGGGTTTAGTTTTAAGCTTGTGCCTTGACTCCTGAGCTGTCTTTGACAACTCTGTCCAGAAACTGAATACTAAACTCAGTTCTTGGTTGCTGTTACAAATCTCAGTGGAAGTCATTGTACAAGATCACCTTTTGTGATACTTTTACTGTGCAACTTTAACCTTGCAATGCAAGTTGCACGGATAGAATTGATTTCAGCAATATTGTCTTGGGTGTTTGTGAAAGCACACTTGATCCAGCAGTAGATTATGCAAGAGACCAACAAAGATAAATCCTGTTAGTTTAGGAAAGAGATAGTTTGCACCTTACAACAGAAGATCAGTCTGGATTATCAGCTGGATTCCAAAACTTGTCAAGCATACTTTTTCTGTAACAGCCTGAGGCAGAAGCAGTATTTTTTTTCTCATGTGCAAGTTATGCTTTACATTGCACACTGCTTCCTCCTGAGGTTCTACCTCTTAGAAGCACGAAACAGTCCTCTGAAGAAACTCTAAATAAATATTTTTCCATTTTAAATAATATTTATAGTGGAATACTTATTTATATTATATTTAATTATTTATAACAATTAATAATTTATTTATAATAAATTTTGTTTAAATACAAGTTTATCAAGTCAGATCACCTCTGGTCAGAAGACATTTTGTTCTGAAACTATTATATGTAAACAGAAAAATTTGTGATGAAGAATTGCAAGATCTGTTTGAAAGTATGCATGCTTTTTATTTCTTTAAGCTCCTTTTCATCTCTTTCACAAAACTCCTTTTACATTGCTCTTCCTTCATTTGTGTTCCCTCTTTCCGCCTCACATGCCCTTTTCTACTTGTCATTCCCTTGCTCTTCCTTTGAGTTTAATCCTTTTTTTCTCTGATACAAGAAAAGAATGGAAAAAAAACATTTATAAATGTACATCTATATTTTTTCTGCCAAGGATTTGAGCAAAAATCCTCTGGACTGCGCACTTCATTCACTGTGACCATCCAACTCTGATTTGTTTTTTTTTTCCTTTCTGTCATCATGTGTGCAACTGTTCTCCATTATCTGTTCCACTGGCCATCTCAAGTGTATCCATCTCATGAGAAAGAGGCCACCTGAGAAGGCACCCTGGCTTATTTCCAACTGAAAAGGGAAGTGACTGTATCCAAATACCTCCAGTTCCTCTTCTGTAGCTTTACCACAGCACAGTGAATCAGCACTTAAGAAGGACACCATTAAAAATAAGAATTAGCAGTGGTTGAGATATTTCCAACACAATGACTTTTCATTCAAAGCTGCTGCTTGGTCAAAAAATTTAACTTTTGGGAAACTCTTAACAAAAGGTAGTCAGATTTCCACCTTCCAGTTCTCCCATTAATTCACCCAAAAAAACTATGGATCAACCCACACACTCAGAGACAGGGTTGATCTTAGGACTATGGACCCCAGAGCCTTCAAGTTCAGAGATGGAAGAAAGACCTGATCTGAATGAGAATGCACAGTGTGTCTGAATTCCCCCCTAGTCTCAGATCTAATAGCACAAAATGCCATGAGACACCTACAGCAATTTGATTTGGGCTTCCTAACCAGAAATGCTACAGAGATACTTACAGATATGAGGTTAGTAATGAAGTGGAGAATGATACGGAGAGAAACGAGAGGAATCTGAAAGGCAACCAAATAACACTGGTCACATATATCCCCCACAAGTACTGAACATCTTCAGGGGACACATTTGTAAATGGATTAGAGCCCTAGAATACTTAGCGAGTCCTCTGTCTCACTGCAGTGTATGGAACAGATAAATAAATACTGAGTATATGTGTTACATATTTAGATTGTGCATTAGACTTTAAAATCTCTGCCTAACTTTACGCGTTAGCCTGTATTTTCTGTTTATGTCTCTGGGATGCCATGGAAACACAACACTGAATCCTAATGGGTCTCTCCTGGCAATAAATAAACAAAGTCTTTGTCTATTCATGTTTCAGTTTCTTTCTTCTTTTTTTCATGTAATTTACAACTTCAGAAGGAAAACAGACTTACCCCCACCCATTCTCTTTGGTTGCAAAATGTGCTGAAGATAAATGCAAAATGCACCTTCTAGTGGCCACTGCAGCTTTCTATACAGCTACCACTACCATCAGTAAGCAGTGAACACTGCCTAGATGAGTTGGACTTCCTTATAAGGAAAAAAATGTGGCCTATATAATTAAACCTTGAGTCAGGGTTCTTTTAGCAATTGCAGCCTAACCTAAAGAGCACTTAATATACTTGTTGAAATTGAAAGCTGATACATAAAAGAGCAGACATAAAATCTGTTCTTTTCCTTACAAGTCTAAGAGGCTACAGCCAGTCCCTTTTTATACAGACAGTAACAACGTTCATTACCTTTAAACTACTCCTCCAAAGCAATGACACACTATCACTTCCAGTGCTCCAGAGCTTATTAGAGCAAACTGAAGCAATCATTCTCATCAGGCTAACGCACAGGAGCAAGGTGAAACTCTAAGCACCAAGTGATAGAAATACTGAGTATCACACAGCATCGGTTTGCCATCTGGCACCTGCTGTCCCTGTCTGAAATGAATAAAGTAATCGAGAGGGGATGTTGTGGGGTAACATGAGTAATAGAAAGACTGATAATTATCTGTGTGGTGGAGTGGGCAGATTTAATTAGACTACTCAAATCTGAAGAGTCAACTGAATCCAAAGGCAGTAATCTCAGCTGTGGAGGGCAGCCATATGGTCGCTCTCAAGCTTTCAGGTCAGACTGGAATTCAACAGGGACTTTCATAACTAATTTAGAAATGCAGTGCCATGTGCTTGGCTCCACATCTGTCAGACAGTTCTTGGGCAAGAACAACAGCAATACCAGGTATGCAGCTTTGGTGCAATACACCCTACATTCAGTCCCTTAATAACTAGCTGGCTCCCGAGAGCTTTTCCAGCTGCCACAGCAGAGACACCAGGTCAGCCCTGGGAAGAGAGAAGCAGGAAGAAGGGCCAGGGTACAAAATACACTTAGGGTGCCCCTCAGGTATATAGCTCTCCAGTATAAGGGTGAAACAGGGACACTATATAGCAGCCTTGAGTCTTCAAAACACACAGGGGCTGCTGATGAAGGAGGCAGATCACCTGGGTGGTGCAACTGATGTTAGTATGAATCCAATTTGTGTAATGATAAATTACTGTGCAGGGGACCAGGTGGTGGAGAAGCAGCCTTGGAAATGACAAGTGCAGTGTGTGAGTCTTGAAAACCTTCTCTCTTACCCTTCTCTTAAAGTGGGTAGATGCACGTAAAAGAAAATTCATGGATTGCTTTCTATTCCTGCTTTTATTTTTTCTGCTTCCACATGAATGGAAGCAGTTGTTTGCTCATACTCAGATTTTAGTCTTTTTTAATCTGACTGGCAGGCCAGGATAATAAATATTTCAGCCTTAAGAAATAATAATAAACTTAATGGTTTTCTGGTTTTCCCTGGGGGGAGAAAAAAAAAAACAAACACCCACATAGTACGTAAAAGAACAGTCAGACTGTCACAATATATACTGCAGAGACGATGCTAACCAAGGACCTAGTCATGATGACTGGACAAGAAAATTAACTAGATAGGTGGACTTAACTCAGTCTGTTGCTCCAGCATTTGCAAAATCTGTAGGGCCTTGATTTCACTTCTCTTTTGCACATGATATTACACCAGAAGCCAGTAGAGGTGAGAAATCTACTGTGTGGGGAATGGCTGTTCTCATCAACTGCCTTTTTCCTCCTGTGTAAAATATGGGTATGTTACAGGTGCTTCTTCTCCTGGACAACAAATCATAGAATGGTTTGGGTTGGAAAGGACCTTAGAGATCATTGAGTTCCAATCCCTCTGCCATGGACAGGGACACCTTCCGGTAGACCAGGTTGCTCAAAGCCTCATCCAGCCTGGCCTTGAACACCTCCAGGGATGGGGCATCCACAGCTTCCCAGGGCAACCTGTTCCAGTGTCTCACCACCCTCACAGTGAAAAATTTCTGCCTAATATCTAATCTAAATCTGCCTTCTTTCAGCTTATAACCATTGCCCCTTTTCCTGTCACTGATAAAAAAAGAGACAGAGTAGATGCTCCCCCAAGGAAGTAACGTGCTATTCGAGGAGGTGGCAGAATTACAACAACCCAGGACCAAAAAAGAAGCTGGATGCAAGAGAATTTGGAATTTGCAGTTGGGCTTGAATCAAACAGAGATGGATAGGAGGGACTCTGTGAGCAACGTGGCATGAACTACTCTTTGCACAGAAAGCTAGATACTCCAGTTCACCACTAGCAGATAACTCAGCTAACCAGGGCTCCCCACACCTTGGTCATCTGGGAGAGCCACAAAAAACCATGGCACAAACAGGACTGATTAATACTAAATTTTAAGTTGTAACTGGTTAAAATATGGCACTTGGCTGTAGCCACCTTCTCCTATTTTGTCACCCTGGTTAGGTACAAATTCTACAGTAGTTGTTGAAGTGGTGGGGTCAAGAGACCTTGCTGTCTAAGGCACTTGGTTTTAACTAGTGGAAAACTGGCAAAAATTGCCAGTATAATAAGAATTGTTCAAAACTCAGGTACATGTCAGAGTCTGCTTCCTTCAATGTCTGTGTAGCACAAGATTTTGTGAACCTCTGTTTGACACAGTAGTCAGTTTTATGGCTTTGTCAGTTGTCTTTTAAATGTGTACTTCTTCACACCTTGTATAAGTGGTGAACACCAACACAGAACAGCTAAAACAACTACAGAAGATTCTAGGGATTTTGGACTGGAGACATCTGCAAGGGTACAAAAAAGACATGACCTAATCCCATCTTCTTTGACAGAAGGAACCAAATAGCGACCCTCTCAGTTGAGGCAAAAATATTCTTTCCAACAGCTTTTTCTGGGAAAAGAGAGAGAGAGAATGAGAAACAGACGGCTACACAAATCTGTTACACTGCATCAAGGTCTTTCTTTGAATCTGCATGCAGCGTTATTGTATCACAGAAAGAGCCACTTTTTGCCTGCATTTACTGTCTGCCCCACATTCTTATGAATATGTCCAGGCTGGGTTGTTAACTACTTTAAAGTAGTGGCTGCAAATAAAACTCAGATTACTTTTAACCTTCAATGTGCAGCATAACAAACCAGCATGATATTGTTCTGATGACAAATACTGCAAAAAGATAACATAAGCAACAACTTACATTTATTGATGTATGGCATTTTTCACCACTAGGGTTCTGGGTGCTTCCCAGCACTTAGAGAACACTGGACTCTTGGCTGAGTTTAAAAACCTGAACTGAAATCGTATGATTTTTCTTATGTGTTTTCTACCTACATAGTGAAGATTTGGGATGTTTAAAATGCAGATCTTCACCCCAGTTTTGTGATTTGCATGTTACCTGAAGAGTTTAACATCTCTGTATGTGACAGAATTACTCTCTTATCTTCCTACAGAGTCCTATGGCCTCTAACTTGGTAACATCTGAAAGCAGACTAACATTCACTTCATTGCTATCAGCATACATGAGTGAGTTTGATATCAGACATATGTGTCTCATTGTAATCCCTACAGGAGGTCTTACACTTCACTGAAATTATTCCTCTGATCATGCCCTTCTTCCCTGCCCTCCTCCGTGCCTATTAAGACCTGGGCATATGGCTTCCAAAAATTCTGTAAGGCAACATGTTCTTTTTATGCAAATACCAAATAATTGCATCATTCACACGTTCAGACCCATCCTTTCCCTATGCACTTGCTTCTCTACCACTTCAAGCTCTGTCAGTTCTCTCTATGCCCCACCAACAGTATGCATAGCCCACACATTAAACTGAATGGTTTTGATGTCAGAAAAATATTTTAGATTTTTTTTCTCTAGTAGGAAATTTTTCTCAGTCTCTTGAAACCAAAGGCACAATTTTTCTTATACTCTCTGTTTAACACCTCTGACACATAGAGGCAAGCTTGTCACACAGGATCACCAGGAGCTTCTGAAGCTATATGGGAGTGCTTGCCAGAGCTTTCTGGTGCTGATGACTCATATCTGTGAAACAAAGCTGCTCCAACAAGGGCCAAAGATAGGACATCTATATGTCTGCTTAATTTAGTCAGGCATCAATTTTGTTTTCTTCTATTCTAAGGACTTCATGCCTTAGTTCTTAAATCAAAGGGAGGTTTTGTCAGACAGTTACATTGTTTCATATTGTTTATAGCACTCCCACTCTTTAACATGGTCATATCTTTAAAACATATATGTATATTCACACACAAATTACTTAAACCTCAGAACCCCATCCTTATGCCACACTATTGTCTATTTTCCAGCTGTGCTTTTTTAATGTATCCACATTTGATCCTTTAAAAACACTTCTGAGACTTAAACAATTGATGTCAAACTGACTGGTCGAATTTCCTGCAATTCTTTTGGATCCTTTTCAGAAGTAATTGGAGTGTTGTATTAGTTATTTCTCTGGCCTCCAGAGACTTGTCTTATTTTCCAAAATTTCTTTATACTTTTTTGCTTGTTTTTCTCCATTCTTTGCCTGTATCTCGTACCTGGTCATATTTAAGACCCTTTAAATGGTACAAGACCCTTCAAGATACCATCAGCTTCAAGATCACACTCTGTCTACATGCTTTTCATCTCCTACTGTTACAAATACCACCAAAGGCACCTAGAAACAAAAGAGACTAGAGAATATAATACTTCCACTTTCTTTACTTTGTACACTTTAAAGTACTTCCTTCTGCAGCTAGTTGTATGGTTTTCCTTATTTTAACCAAATTCATCTGTTTTCTGTGTAGGTCACTCGAGCAGCTGCAGGAAACAGAACAGCACAGTTTAAAATAAGAAGACAAAAGATTAAAATCACCTAGAGGACCTGGGAAAAAAATGTAGTGGCAGGAACTGTTTTTAACTCATTTTCTAAGCAGACTAGATTTGAAATTATTATCAGCTCTTCAAGTGGAAAGGGAATAGGTGACAGCAATTCATGCTGACAAACAGGAACAGTGCTGAGACCTGTACAAATATGTTTTTAAAGATCCCTTGCAGACCCACACAGCAGAAGAAAAAGGCCCCACAACTTGCCCTCTTCTGTGGAGTTATTTTCTGGACATGCAGCAGCTACCTTGATGGTCCGAGCATCAGTGTAATCCCTTTTCCCTTCCTCTCTTCTCTGACAATAAAAGTTCTCATTTGCCATTTACCTATCACTCCACTGCCAGCAGCACTAAGAGAGCTGCTAAACACAGAGCAGCACATTCCCCATCCCAGGTTGGGCAGCCAAGATACCCTGCCCTGAGAGCTAGTATACACAAAAACATTGCGTATCCCCATAAATTCCCAAGCACTGGCAGGATGACTAGTGTCTCCTTTGTAGCTCTGGCCACCCTGGACACCATGTGTCCACCCACATCACAGAGAAATCCAGGATATTTCTTCCTAGGAGATGTGGCCTGAGGGAGGGACTGGGACTAGGCACACTGTCCTTTCTACCCAAGCAGAGCAGCTTCAATCCCTGAATATCTCCAGTCAACAGGCTTTTACAAACAGACCATTTTCCCATTCTCCTCAGGGCCTCTACACTTGGCACAGACAGGGCACTCCAGACTAGGGCATATATTCTAGCTGTTCCCTCTAGCATATCCCTACATAGAATTGGGTGAATGATCTGGACAAAATTTAACAGCAGAAGTGCAAGGTGATAACTAGCAATAATTTCTGCTTGCAATATTGCAACAACAAAAGAGTGAAAATATATGGATTCATTAATTTAGCACAAACTCATGCTGTACTGTCAATATTATCTGACCAAGAAAAAAGGCAACTGTGGTCTTACCTTATTAGTCTATATTTTTTTTCAGTAGAGAAAGTACTATTGTGGAAAATCGTAGTGAAGACTCATTTTTCAGTTCCAGTTGGTTGTGTTTTAAAAAGAGAAATTCAAATGATGACACAATGTGGACCCAAAATATCAAAATTAGCTTTGAATAACCTTGGCTACCAAAAGCAGCCTGTCAAACAGAATTAGGACTCCAGAGCTGGAGGACATTTCAAACTTGCTATTTGTTAAAACTTTATTTTTGGTTGCTTGATACATTTCCAGGGAGTCAGCATTTCCCAATAAAAAAAGAAACAACTAAAGCTCGTAATGTTTGGTTTTGTATCAAGTTGCAACCACAGATTTTGCTCAACAGGGGAATGTCCCAAGTACAGAACTTAATGGATTAATTTACTTTAAAATATTTCACTTAATTTCAAAATTTCAAATTAGTTTTCGTCTTCAGTTCTTTTGCAGATGATTTAGAACTTCAGGTGATATTGATTGGTTAGTTGGTTGGGTGGGTTTTTTTCTTTTCCTCCCGAATTGAACAAGCTGAAAATGAAAACTAAAGATATTTTACCTTCTTCACAATAAAGTATGTCTATAAACTTGTGAGTGTTCCTTCACTCAAGTGGCAGGGGAGAAAGCTGGGAAGAATTGTCGGTTCTGTTACTTTCAGAATATCTTACAGCTGTCAAAGGTATGAAAAGTACAGGAACATGGTTTTCAAATTTTTGGTACAGAATAAATCAAATAGTTCTTCTAACACAGCATTCGTTTTGCTCACTAAGTACAGAAACTGAGACAACCACTGTATTTATTGAAATAGGTACTGTAGGCTCTAGATCTCAGTTCCTTCAAATCCAACAAGTTGAGCATTTGGGAAAAGGTTTCTCCAAGTCTTGGTTTTCCATGTAGTCATTGCTTGAGACAGATAAAGAAACAAACATAACCTGAAATGTCAGCAGTCTTCTTTTCTGAATAAATAGCATTTTCTAAAAAATGTGACTCTTCCCACTGCACTAAAGCTGCTTTCTCAGTTTTCATTGGGTTTTTATAAAGTTTTACAACACCGCAATAAAATAGTCATCATTATGGTGCCCTGATTTGAGTCTTAGAATAGGAATATCCTTAATCTCCATATATCATGTCACAAATTCAGTCTGCCATGCAAACTAAAAAAAGTCCAAACACAAAACTCAAAAATATTTGAATGGGCTTTGATCAAATATAAAAGCCACAGCAAACAGTGCTAGGTTCGGGACATTCATGGAAAAAGGTCATCAAAGCAATTTCTTTAGGAACGTTAACAGCAGATAAATAATGATTGCTAGATAAGAAATTGAATTTCAGTCTTCCCCATAACAACAACAGAGACAACGTGAGCTTTTAAGCCACTAAGATGCTTTTGAAAAATAATAATGAGAAATACTGTGTTGTCCTTTTCCTGACCTCTTTCTACCAAACTAAATAGTTCAGATTTTGAATATTCATATTCAATAAATGGAATAAAGCCCTAAGTGTTTGTGCCACACTGTCTAATAATAGACGCGTTTGAGGAAGTCATGTAGTTTGAGAGGAAAAAGAGACTAAATTTAACAAATTATTCACTGGAGATTACTCACTTTTCTCTGATGAGAGCAGGAAGATGTGACAGCATGAACAAAGTTTATAAGCTCATTTGTGTCAGCTGAGCATAGTTTTATGTCAAAAAGGATGAATGATAAAAGCCACAAAGCACAATATTAAAATAAATACCTTCAAGGGAAAAGACAGCCAAGACTACAACAAAATAAAAAGACAGCATAGGTAGAATCTCTTCTGAAAGTAAAGGAAAGAATTCATGGCTTTACTTTGTGTTTCTAATTAAGAGAAACACAGGAAAGGCACAGAAACATTGGTAACATCACGCAGTAACTATTGTGCTTTCACAGCCCCCAACCCTTTAAGGGAGGAGATGACAAAATGGTGTGACACTGTACCTGCCTCTGGTGCCATATTGCGCACTGAAGCACCTGGGTCCAGTGACCAGCTGGGTGTTGAGGTAATCAAGTATTTCACAAATAGTTCTTCAGCTCTGCAGGAAAGTGGAGTAGATTTTTTGATTCCTTGCAAATCAAAGGCAAGCTTTGCCTTCAGTGAAGTCAGGAACTGTATCCTGATGCTACAGCCAGTGGGCAACAGGTCGACCTCAAATTCTTCTGGTGTACCTTTGAGATATGAGTCCTTGTGTTCTGACCAAATGCCTCCTGATCTCTCAGGTTTTGGTGTTAAGCATTTAAAATCCTGCTCACTCACTAAAAAGTGATCTGAAGACAGTAAGCAACTTGATTTTCAGCCCAAGATGGTAATTTTTCAGGCTACTAGATTACCAGCTCTCTGTTAGTCTGTGACAAGTTTTTTCAAATGTGATGCTTTTGCTGGTGATAATAGCTAAGGCTAATGGCTATAGCTAATGGCTGACTGTTCATTGGCTTTACTGGATCTGCCTTTATGACCCCTCAAAACTCATACACTCCCTTTCTGAGCAAAGAAAGAGATGGAGAAGTGAGGAAAAGAGTGAGAAAAGACAAAGTAGATGGAGATACTTTAACATTTGTGTGAAGGAATATTGTCATTGTGATCCTGTTGTAATCCAACATGACAAGCTGAAAAGAGAGTGTTATTATACATTTGCTCAGAAGAGAAAACAGAGGTGCCACATACTGAATAGAAAACAGGAATCACGATATGATATGACATGACATGACATGACAATATGATTTGGCCAGACTATTCAATCCTTTCCTAAAGAAGCCCAACACCAACACTGAGAGGCTTCAAAGGTGCTGATTAGTTTACTATGTTTTCCATTGGGAACTAGAAGGAAGAAAAGATGAGAAGAATACTTTCTCCAAAGTGAAACTACCAATCCATTTCCAGTATATAAAAGAAAAACTCTCAAAGAAACAGAAATAAAAAAGAAAAAGAAAACACAAGTTATAGAATTGTGAGAACTGCCACTATGAATAAGAAGAATCTTGTTCTCTAAGTAAGTAAATAATTTTTCTTTCTCCTCCCCACCCCAAAAATTTATTTGGGGACGGAGTTTCTAATACTTGTTTTCAGGCTGTAA
>VZTO01000089.1:0-35627 GCA_013400615.1 Syrrhaptes paradoxus
TTTTTTTACCTACCAGCAATATTATTTCCCAACGAATTCACACATAAAAGAAATATCACATCCACCTTTGGCACACAGGATATTGCTAAAGTTCATTTAACTTTCTCATCTGTGAAATCCAGTTGCTACCTACTGCAATAACAATATTGACACTAATGCACATAAAATCCTCAACTTTACAAAGGAAACTAAAATACTTACACTCTGATCTGTCGAATAGGCCCATATTTCCCAAAAATATCATACATCTCCTCCGCTGTGATTTTATATGGCAGGTTCCTGATGTACAGGATCCGATTGACTTCTGGAGGCAGCCGAATCTGAGGCAGAAACAACACCCGGTGACTCAGAACTACAGCGGTCCCTTCAAACCTTAAAAGCAGCAGCCTGTGTGCTAGACCTTGGGGCTAACACCCCTGAGAGAGCCCACGCACTTCACTGGTCCTTTTCTCTACCCTCCGCAGCTACTAACTTGACGCGTTTCTGTCAAGCACGAGGCCTGCCCAGAGAGGGACGGGCTCCCCTGGCCGGGACGGGCTGGGCCGGTGCCGGGGGGAAGGCCTGCTCTCAGCCGCGGGCCTGGGGACCCCTCCTCGCCTCACCCCCCCGGGAGGGCCGAGACGGGCCGGGAAGGGGACACGGGAGCGCACTCACGTTGGCTCGTTTGGCCGCTTGCATCGCCATGGCGCCGGTCGGAGAGAGGGGGCCGCGGCCTGGGAGAGAAACACCAGCAAGGACCGAGCCTGCACCGCGCGCCGCTCGCCTCAGCGGGGGACCCGGATGCTGTCCCAGCCTGCACCGCGCGGCGCACCGGAACCGACAAACTCCCGGTCTCCATCCCCCTGCGCCAACGGGAGGGGAGGCACGTGACCTGCTGCCTACCCCGCCTCTCTCCGGACGCCTCAGCCCTGGCGCGCGGGCAGTGTCCCCGCCGTGGGTCACCCGTCACGTCCCCCCGGCCCCGGGGCGGCCCCTCCCGGTGGCCCCGGCGGGGAGGAGCCCCGCGGCCTCTGCCGGGCCCGGGAGGAGCAGCAGCCGCCGCCTCAGCGCCCCAGGAAGACGCGCCGCGGGGGGAAGGCGGGCGGTGTGTGGAGATTCCTGTCAGGCGGCGGGGCCCGGCCTGCGGCGGGCGGTGGGCGCAGGGTGAGGCCGCTGTGGAAAGCTGCCGTGAAGGGACTCGGAGCTGGGACTGGCAGCCGGGGCCTGGCAGCTCTCTCCTGCATCGCCGACATTTTGTTCACACATTGAAGACACGATGAGCTTTTTATTAAACACATCCTGCAATGCTTGGCTTTTACCCCTCCTTTTTGGCATCCTCCCACAATAAATCCTTCTGGGTTTGGAACCACAAGTGGCAGATTCTCTGCTTGTCAAACACCTCTAACGACTCGGGCCCTGAAACAGCTGCAGCAGTAGGCCTTTATTTAAGATGAAGGAGGCATTTCGATGACAATTTTGCCAATATTCTTGTTCTCTTCCATGATCCTGTGTGCCTCTGCAATCTCGTGCAGCGGGTAAACGCTGTCCACAAGTGGCTGGAGATGAGGGGAGGTTCCTCCAGAAAAATACGGCAGCACGTTTTCTGTGAAGGCTTTCACCAGCCGTTCCTTGTACTGCAGAAAAAATGAAAGCATTTTGAAGATTATTTCCAGTCTGTTCATTCACAGAGGTACCTCTAAGCACAGAATATAAAATGGGAACCGTTTTCAGGGAAACTTCCTGACACTGCATAGTGAGAAACACGTGAACATCTGACAGGTGTAAATTACAAACAAGAAGAAAACTTACAGATTATATTTTAATTGAATGAAATTCACCAAATAAGTGGTATAAGCTCAGTGCAGAACCATTTAAACTGGTAAAATTATTGAGAATATTCTGTATTAGACCATGTACAAAATCTATCCTAGGGTTCTACATTGCATTCTTTTACTGTAATATCTAAGAATTTTCCACATAAAGTGATTTTTCAATAGTAATTTCTGGGCATCCCAATGGCCTCGGTCTCTACTTTGAAAAATGATCTAATACAGGTTCCCCCTCATCCCCCAGCCCCTGACTTGATCTAGTTGCTGATCATCTGAGTTTTTTTTTTTCTTAGGCCAAATCTTGAAGTTATGTTATTCATGAGGTATGTTAAGAAGTCCTGGGCATCATTCCTCTGATTCAGTAGTTCTAAAAGGGAGGCATTTGATAAAAATAGCAAAGAGAAAATGTAACTTAATTTTGCAATGTTTTCCAAAATACGTAGCAACAGTTCCAGGTGGTGCCTTTTTGGTAATAATGTGTTAGATTCTGCTTTAACACTGGTATCAAAGAAAGCTCTCAGAACGATCACTGATTTTAAGATCAAACTGTATACACTGTTGTTAGCTGTTACTTGCCTCCTTGTCTCGTGATCGTAACAGACTTGTATGGATGCTCGCTCTTTTGGAAAGCAGCCTTGAAAGCATATCTCCGTGTACTTCACCTCCACTCAGGAGTCCATAAACAATCCACCGGCCATCAGTACGCAGACAGTTGAGATTCTTCTCCCAGTATGAGCCACCAACACAGTCTAAAATAATATCTACTCCAGAACCTCAAGTAGAAACAAAATATTTCAGCAATATAGTTGAGCTGCATTAAAGATAAGATAATTTTAGGCAAAAGTAAAACCCTGTTCTTTACAGAATCAATCTTACCATTCTTATTTAAATCTTTCTACTGAAATTAGGAGTTGGCACAATTATTTGTAAGGAATTCTAGAATCGGGCACAAAGAATCATTATAGATACCCAGATGCAGGCTGTCATAAACCACCCCCAATGCTTAGAAAAACTAACTTTTTCTAACAGCAAGAGAACTAAGTTTTGTGCCCGTATTCAAACATTTACAATGAGAAGTGTGAAGATTTGGTCCCACAGTTCCTTGTGGAGGCAACAATAACACAGGCACAATATTTATGCCCAATGAACACAAAGCCAAAGAGAGCCCATGCGGAAAACAGAGCACAATTAAATTCAGGAAAGATACGTGATACATTCTTGGGCTGACCAGGATGTTAGGTTGTGCTAAGAGGGGTAATGAGTTTCTGCTCCTTCACTGACTGAGTTGAAACTGAATGTGTGTGCATATACGTGAGGAGGTACACACTCCTGAACTGTAACTGTGTCTTTTATATAGAGGTTCTCACCTTGGGTGAACTCCAAGACCTTTTCACTAAAATCTTCATTTTTGTAGTTGAACCCTGCAGCTGCTCCAGCGTTTGCTGTTGCTTTCAGTTTCTCTTGAGTTCCTGCTGTCACAATGGGAACAGCTTTTGCCAGTCTTACCAGCTGAATGGCTGCCATACCAACTCCGCTAGCTCCAGCGTGGATCAGCACACTCTCACCCTTCTGTATTTTACCTGAAGGAGGATGGAAGGGAAATGGTTATCCTTTTGGCACCACCTTTGTATTAAAACATGATCAAGGTGGAAAATACCATAGAGGAAGCTGAAAGAGGTGCCCTTGAGCAGGCTTTGTTTACATCTTCATATCTTTCATGAAAGGAACAAATCCAGAACTAACACAACTCACAGTGTACTGACAGGGCTTCATTTTACTGACTTCAGTGGAATGACTTTAGCTTGGCCCTGTCCAGTTCTGGGCATCTGTGACCAAGCTGCTTAGGTGAGTGCAGTCAGCCTTTTTGTACTGGGATCAACCATTGCCACTAACAGAAAACATACTCGGAGGATGCTAGCACTGAGAAATCAGGCACTCAGCAATGGAGAAATAGCAGAAGCACTGGGTAATGGCTAAGCACCAGCTCTGCCTATCGTTCTACCATCTGCCAGTTGCCCTAACACAGTTTTTTGTGTTCCACTGATTGCAAGTGGAAGTGAGGCACTGAGTAGTCCTGGAGACATGGTCCTAATTGACCGCAGATCCCCAAGAAGCAACAGCGCTCGGCATGAGTGGCTTTCCTGTAGTGAGGAAAGTTATGTGTTTGTAACTCCTGTTCTTCAGAGGAGCTTTTAGGTGCTGCTGCTGAAGAGGGCGGGATAAGGATATTTGTCAAATGAGGAAAACCCTGGCAAGTGCTATCGCTAGTGCCTCTGCAGCACATCTTCTAAATGAGGAGCGTGAGCTTATGTCTGTTTTAAATCAGCCCAGAGGGCGTTTTACCGACAGCTAATATCTCTGTGAAGCAAGGTACAAGATGTTGTCTGCTGTAGATCCACAGGCAATTAGTGAGGAAAGTTCATGATACGGTCATGCTTTCAGGGAAGTCAAATATTTAGATGTAGGATGTGTTTTCAGTTGTTTTGAAAACATGTAAATTATTTCAGAGTTTAGACTTCATGGAAATTGCCATTAGAGCTGAGAAACACAGATAAAAACTAAGCATCTTTCCATATCCTTCCTTGTAAATATACAAAGTTGTGACTGGAGAGATGTGGTCAGGATTTCAGGATTCTGACCGATGTGAAGGGAGTGACAGAGAAAAGGCTTTTTGAAAGTAAACAGCATTCAGATGGATGCAACAAAGAGAGGATTTCACAACAGAAAGGAAGACGAGCAGTTTTGGTGGGATAGATTTGCAAATACGCCTCTCACCTACAAAATGCAGCAGCTGAAAGGCTGTTAACCAGGCTTCGGGAATGGCTGCAGCCTGAATAAATGTCATATCATTGGGAACTGGCATCAGGTGGCCTTCGGGTACTGTAACGTATTCTGCCTGGCCACCTCCGGAGAGCAGAGCCATCACTGCGTCACCAGTCTTCCACCGGCCCTTGCAGCCAGGTCCAAGCCCAGCCACGCTCCCAGCTGCTTCTAAGCCTAAAATATCACTTGCTCCTTTGGGAGGAGGGTACTTCCCTCTCCTCTAAAACAAAAGAAAAGAGTGGACAAGGGAAGGAGAAGCCACACGTCAATGAGTGTAATGACCTGCTGTATTTTGTTCACGTGCCTCCAACCTAAATTCCTATTTATTTAATGCTCCAGTAATTTGAGGATCTTCTATCCTCTGGCATCACTTCTTGTTTCCTAAGTATATTTTATTCTTAAAATTCCGTGAAAATTCGATTTGTTTCAAGCCCCCTTTGTCCAGGCCAGTCCATGCTGGGGAGGCGCCGTGGTCTCCAGTTGCAGAGTGTGGCTTTCAGCTCAGATTAAAGCAGCTCAGATTTAACAATTTGAATGTGATTTTCCCACGTTGGAATTGAGCCAGTGGAACATTTAATGTTCATCTCAAATTCCCAGAGAATGGTCTAAGCAACTAGAAAGACTGGAGCTCCGGTTTTACATCTTTTCTTGAAAGGCAGCTGCCTTTCTGTGCACCCCAGCCTTGCAATGACCCAGATAAAAACATTTATCTGATGAATCAACAGACATCTCTTCTTTCAGCCCTATGAACGTTCCCTTTGAAGTCTGCCATCCAAATGCTCATCAGGCCCAATCTCTAACTTTGTCAAGAAGACTTCAGATAGGGGCTTGAAAAATTGGTGGTGTTTTCAGGTGCATAAATCTGCTTCCAACATACGTACCTGGAGTAAATCAGCCCTATTCAGAGCACTAGCAGAAACCTTGACAAGAACTTCTCCTTCTGCTGGATGTGGTTTCATCACTTCTTTCACATAGAGATTTTCTGGACCTCCTGGGCAATCAAAATAGGCTGCCAACATTTTCTGTGAAAAAAAAACCAAACCAAACCAAACCCAAAAAACCTGGCATGAATGCAGGCACAATTCCATGCAGCTGGAAAATCTCACTAATCAGTAACCGCAGCTGCACAGACTCCACTGTGCAGATGGACAGTGCAAACTGTGACACAGAAGGTTGAAGAGAGGAAGGCTGCCAGAGAAAGCTGAGGAGTTATAATGCAATGAAATTGAGACACAACATATCATAGCAAAAACCATTTGACAAACTGTGAAAATCACCTTGCATCAAGTCGTAGGTCTTAACCCTGTGCAGAGCCATGTGTGGATCCAGCAGCACTGACCACCCACCCACCTTAACTGTAAAAGGTAGCGCATAAATGAAAATAAAATCCCTTGCTTTCAGCTTTCTGCATGATTAGGGCTCCAGTGCTCAACTGACTAAAGAACACAAGCCCTTTATAAAAGCAGACACAAATGGGATCTTAAAGCCCTCAGCAGAAAAAGACAGACACAACTAAAATCATGTCAGCGCTGCCTCATTATTCAGCCCATAGATGGCAACACAAAGGCACAATGGTGAGTTAGCACACATGAAAGAGAGCAAATTATTTTTAAAATTTGTATTTATTTCCTTTGCGTGAGCAAATGATTCCCGTGTGCCTGATGCATTCTGGTAGAGGGTCCCACTGCTGCACGAGTCTTTCAGCTAACTCCTGCTTCTGGGTCCCTCACCGGCAGTTCTTGAGATGGGCTGAGATATCAGACCTCCTCCCACCTGCAAAATTAGGTGGAAGGAGATGAGGAGAGAATCACAATGGGAACAACTGTGTTCTTTCCCAAGAGCTGCTACTATACCGAATACAATTTAGGGATGCCACTCAAAAATGTGTGTGGGGTGGACTGCAAGCCAGAGCCTCCTCAAGTAAACACCGTCGTGTGACAGACCACCATGCCCTCTGTAAAATCACCTGCAGTGTGCCATCCGCATGGGAAAAGCTGAAAGTCCATACTTGTAAGACTGCAAATGCAGAATGATAAACACCTTCAAACTCCAGGAATGTAAATCCCCACGAGGTGGTGCTCTATGGCTATTTTACAGAGAATAAACACTTCAAATTATTCCTATAAAATGTAATTTAAAGCCTTTTCTTTTGGAGGCCGGCTGTCTGTTTGTTGTTTTCAGCTGAACCATTTAATCCAGTCACATAAAATTTGTATTAGCACAAAAATTTAATGGGAAGCCCACCAGATACCACCCCATAACAGATGCTTCTGTTCTTTTAATCTGTTCAAATTCAGGCAATTAAAAACAGGATGCGAAAGAAGCTTTTGTCCCTCTTTGAACACAGTTCACTAACCTGCATTTTTATAAAGGCTTGTCTTTGTTGCTGGAAGCAACCCAGAAAAACCCACAAAAATATAATTTAAAAAAAAAAAGTGAGGATCTGCATATCTACATTGCTTTCAAATGCACAGAAAAGCGCTGGAATTGAAAACCACGTTTCCAACCAAGTGCAACAACTTCAAAGTGTCCAATCTGCCAGCAGTGACCCAAACCAATAATTTAAAGAAGTTATGTGGTTCCCGAGCACAATTTGCGGCTCACCTTTTTCTGTAAAGAAGGGAGGACGTTCTTTGCACCAGGAAGGAACCCACCCTGTCCTCGTGAACAGAGTCTGATCCCAGTTCCTCCTCTCCCAGCTCTTGCTGTGAACATTCCCTGGCAAGACAAGGGGTGGAACAGGGTGAGGCTGTTTTTCTTTGGAGGGACAGACATGAGCAGAGTCAGAAATATTAGTACATCTCACCATTATTTCTACCCGCGGACCTGGTTTATTCCATGGATTGCGCCATAAATCTCCTTTCCCCTTAGGCATTGAGGCAGAGATCCGCCGCCCCCCCCAACACACGGGGAGGTTTGGTCTAAGGCCTTTGCTGTGCCGATCCGCTGGATGTGTATGTGTTTGGGTGTTCGCAGGCAGAACGCTGAACGGCTGCTTGGATTTCTGAACTCTGAGCAGTGCAGACTGGATTAAATTGCATGAAGGGCACATGAGCTGTGACAGTCCTTATGCGATATATCCGCCTGAGAAGGCCTCACTGTGCTCTTGTTCCTGTACGGTGGCAGTGTTCAAAATTTACTGGTTCACATCCGTCAGCCCGATGCATTTCTACTTGTTGTTTTAGCTGCCTGATTTCACCTCTTTGTTGAGCTTTACCATTTCCCCCCAAAGGAGAAGGGTCAGATCATGCCCTTCTCCATGTCCTAGTCACCAGCTCTTGAGTATTTGAGAGTTGTCAGGGAATAAAACTGACACTTCAGAGTATTTTAAAATTATAAATCATATGTCTGTCCATGGATGGGATTCTTCTGTGGATTTTTTTTTTTGCTATTGATTGTGAGATTTTTGGATTCAGGCTTTTAAACTCTATATTGAACTAAACTAATTTAGAAAAAAAATAGCTAAAAATTCTTTAGTTCTCATGTGACTCCAAGACATAGTAATTTATTTGTTTCTTCAGATGAAAAAATCATGGAGTCTGGTTTTCAGCCCAGTCTTCACCTGGTGATGTAGGCAGAGCCTCAGCTGTCCCCTGTACAGTAATGGGTTCACTCAGATGTGGACTCTGAAGTCTCACAGCACACTCAGTCTGATTCAAACCTGGTAGTGACGTTGTCCCTCCTCCCCTGTCCTCACAGAACTTTGCAATCCACTACAGCTTAAAATAACTTTCTGTAAGTCAGTGACAATGCAAATTGACATGTGAAAAATTTGGTTTATTTGTACTATTCAAAGACATACAGGACAATCTGAAAATCTGTTAATAGAACAATTTGCTCTCTCTCTTGGGCCTGTGATGCTGGAATGCTATTAGGGAACTTACTTTGCATTGTGAAATTAATTATTTTCTTATCTGGAAACAGGCTGAAAGACAACATTAGAAAGATTAAGCAGAGCATCTCACACAAAAGCTTGAGGACATCACTTTCAATTCAGTTAAGAAACTTAAATGACAGATGCTTAGGGTAGTCCTCTTACANTCTCTGTCTCTTGGGCCTGTGATGCTATGCATAGCTGGAATTCTATTAGAGAACTTATTTTGCATTGTGAAATTAATTATTTTCTTATCTGGAAACAGGCTGAAAGACAACATTAGAAAGATTAAGCAGAGCATCTTACACCTTGAGGACATCACTTTCAATTAAGAAACTTAAATGACAGATGCTTAGGTTAGTCTTCTTACGAGCAGTGAGCCCTCAAGTGTTCTTGAAAAAACAGAAGGAAACTCAGCAGTCAGAATGTTGTAAAGCAGCAGTTTCTTGCTTAAATTGGATAATGCTTCAAATTTCTGTACTGTATTTCCTCATGAGCAGTCCTTCTGAGGTTGATGAAGTCCAAGTTTTGTGCTGATTCAGCTACCTTTCTCTCTAAAGTAGTCCGCTATAATAGCACAAGGAAATGAAAAATTAAAATCAACAGTGAGAAAAATCACATATGAAATGCTGCAAGGAAGATGCTTTTTTTCAAGTTCAAATCTTCCTCAGACTATACCATACTTGAAATAAGACAGCAGTTTGTCTAGCTGAAAATTCAAAATACTAATACATATATTAATGAGGTATTATCAGTTCTAAAGAATAAACATTAAGCACTTTAAACCTAATTGTTTTCAGAAATCTCTTGTAACATGCAAATAAAAGCTAGTTTGTTTTATTTTTGCAAATAAATCAGCCAGAACAACAAGAATAAACCCCAGAAAGTGCACATTGTCAAAACTGCTGCAGATCTGGCCCTGGAACCACTTAGACCTTAGACTTCCCTTGGGAACAGTGACCAGTTACTGACAAAGTGACTCTTTGCAAGACCAAATAGCTTGTGTGTAGATTGTTAAGTGTTGGCATTTTTTTGCCGTCTCCCAACTGTACACTTTCTGCCTTTCTCCCATGGCAGCAAAGAAGCTAGTATCAACTGTGGTATGGGTCCTGAATTTATTACTGAGCCATCTGGACAGACCTGGGGCTAAATAACACAATGGCACCTTTTGGATCTGATCGAGTTCCATTTGTAGTACTGCAGAAAAATGCTAGATAGAGCTAGTCTGAAGTTAGCTTAACCTTTAAGGCCCAATTCTTAGATTTGGTAAGTCTCATTAATTGCTGTCCTAGACTTGAAAACACTCCTTACCTGGCAAGACCATTCTGGTTTGGTAGTATTTCATATTTGTTTTGACCCAGTGATTAAAAACTCCCAGCTCTTAGTAGACTTAACCCAGTGGATGTCCTTGAGGCTGCTGTTTGAAGCTGTTCTGACCTTATGCTGAAAGTTACCAGGATGAGGAATCTCTCTGTTCCTCAGTTCATAGGCCAGCACATAAACATCCCCAAAATTCGGGTCATTTGAAGTTAATGTGCTGGCCATACATGTCACTGACAAAAACCTGTAATACCTAATCTCTAACAGATCCATCACAGCTGCTAAATATGACAGGGACGAGGCAGAATCATGTCTGGAGCACAAAAAGAGCAAGGCATTGTGGTGCTGGTACAATGGTCTTGTGCTCAACCTGCTATGAGACACTGACAAAAACAATGTCCAAGAAAGACAGAAAGCAGAACATAACATAAAGCAGCCTGAGAACATACCATGAAGCAGCCTGAAGTTGCTCTGATAGTTGAGGCTGAAATGAACGTAGAAAAGACCCCAAAAACATGGGCAATCCCCTTCCCTCTTCTCCTGGCCTGCTTGCAGTCAGATGTGTTTTGGTTAAACGAAGCGCAGGGGCTGTGAAGTGTGGTGAGGCTCCAGCAGAGGCCAGTCTCTGCCAGCCTGGCACCGAGCACAGACCCACTAGCCAACAATCAGGCTTCTGAGAGTCCAGCAGGCAAGTTTGTTTTTTTTTAAAAAACCTGCATTATAGCTTCTAAAATCCTGTTCTTGGTCATAGCTTTTTGAATTGTAAAAGCCTTTTGAAAAAGGTCTAATGAAAAATTTGTTTCTAAGAGTCTTATAGTTCATTCCAGCCTGAACAGCATATGCCTCGAAACACTGATTCCAGTTACTTTAGACACCTCAGTGAGGAACAAAAGCTAGGAGCACTGTGGGCCTACAATTTCAGTCCTATTCAGTGAAAGGAGATGGGCATAGACGTAGGTTAAGTTGTAAATTATTGCTTTACAAAATATCCTTAGAAATATCTTTCGTATTATGTAGAAATTCCTTAGAATTACCCCTGTGGTGAAAATCAAGGCTATTCTGGGAATCTGCTCTTGTGCATTTTATCCATTTGGATGATGCGATAAAATTATTGTATCCTTGATATGGAGTCAGCCATCTATAAGATGTGTGAGTCTGTTATTTATCTCCCAGACCAAGCACAATGAAGAGTGATGAATCCTTGGCAGCACCTCACACAATGGGAAAAAATACATTTGAGATGCAATCAGGATTCTGCAGCTGGTCTGTGAAGGGCTGGGTTTTGCAATATTCCCAAACAGCAAACAAAGAGTTAGATGTTAAAACTGAGTCTTTAAAACAGAAAGCCCAAGAGAGAGGAACTTAAGAGAACTCACACAAAGGAAACAGGCAGCAGAGGGAAGGAAATGGGGCACTTTTGTTAGAGAAGAGGTGCTTTGCTCTTGTGAGACAAGAAAACTAGATGTCTCAAGATTCACATGTAGGAAAAGAGACTCCAGCTTTCTTCTAGAGACTAGGCTTTCTAGAGAAAACTTGAAACCCTTGGAGAGCTCATGTGTCTTTGAAGAAGTGGACTGTGAAGCAGAGTATCAAAGCCTCAGCATTAGGCATATGAGTTCAAGAAAATGTGACTGCCAAGTCTCCTTTTGTTGAAGGGTAACTAAAATAAAACTTGTGCCTGAACGGCCATGGAAAGAGAGTCTGGCAAGCTGTTCCACCTAAGGAGGCTTTGGAGCACAGTGGGATGTGATATCACAAGAAGGTTTAGCTGTGGAGCCATAACCTTGTCTGTGTGCAGTTTCCCAGATTTTCAGGATTTGATAGTTCGTCAGATTAATTTTTGAAGCTGTTTACAAGGGCAGAGCTATTCAGCGAGACGCCAGCACACAGGCACACAGATACAGGCATTGCTCTTACCTAGTGTCTCCACAGCTTCCACGCACACGCTGGGATACATGCCCACTCCATAAGTGGCAACCAGGATGAAAGTCTTTGTCTTCACAGCTATCAGGCCTCCATCTGGCTAGATAATATGGAAAACTGGTATAAGGTTACAAGGTTCTAAAAAAATATGTAGGTATACATATTGCCTTACAATTTGGGCCAATTACAGACATTTTCTTTGCCAATAGACCTGTTTTCTTGGGGGAAAACGGCAAATACTATCTTAAAATCTAAGCCAGAATGCAAACAGTGACAGAAGAAAGTTAACTGTCCCAGCTGAAACCAGGACAGTCCTGCAGACAGCTGACTATTAAATCAAGTCAGTCAAATGCTTTATTATCCTGCCTATTCTCACTTCCATTGCTTCATGTATTACGGCACAACATTTGAAGAACCATTATCGTAGTGCGCAATGTCATATGCAAAAGCACTGATAAATCCAAATAAAATAACTAGTGTTTACATGAAAGCGTGCCCAGTGTTTTATGAACCCTGCCTCCCAAACTCTGCCTCAACAATTTGTAATAAGGAATGGAAAAAGACATTGCAAAATACTGCATTTTTCTGAAACAAGATCCAAATTTAAGGGCTGCTCAGCTCCTTCTGCAAGTTGCTAAACTCATTTCAGGATGGATTTCCTGGGGAGGGTAAGAATTAAGAAGACCTCAGTAACACCCAGTGGGATAGATTTACTTCAGGTTGTCTGACTTCGCAGCAGTAACAAAATTCTGCCATCTAAAGCATGGCTGCATGCAGCTGTGTCCTCAGTTTTTGTTTCTGAATTTCACTGGTGAATTCCTGAGGCTGTAGTCCCACAAGGCGAGTGAGCTCTCAAACAAGGTCCTGCTCACCCACGTCTCTTCTCTCCCGACTCAGTTACCTGCTCCCACTACCTTATTCTGCCCTGTGGGCTTGCCAGGCACTCCTATTACCTGATTAATTCATGAATGTGGCCAGAAACCAACCCAGCAAAAAAATGAAGTGGTCATTTTTTGCGGCATTAGGGAAATGAACTGATTCAAAGGAAAATGTGAAACTGCAGATGGTGTTAGGGAAATGAATGGTGTTACCCATTAGATTTGTATCATACAGCTGACTTTTTTTTGTGTTCTGCACTGATTTCATTCCACACCTGCTGGGAAAGTGATATGGAGAGAGAAAAAGAGAGAAAAAGGGGGGGGAAGAAAGAGAGAAAGATATAAAAGAGAGAGAGAAAGATATAAAAGAGAGAGAAAGAGGGAGAGAAAGAGAAGGAAGGAAGGAAGGAGAAGAAAGAAAGAAAGAAGTGAAGGCTTTCTGCTTGTGTTACAGCATTCATGTAACCAGGTAGCAAGGGAAGAAAGTAGGAAGACTCCAGATTTCTCAGGACAGCCACAGCTCTTGTCAACGTACATTTTTAAGATAGATGGAATTCTCATCCGCACGGACACATTTATAGTGCTTCTCCTTGAAGTAGAGTCCTTCCTTTCTAACTTGCAATAAGTTCTTGTGGAAAGCATGGATAAGGTTTAAAGCATTCTCTGGTGGCACCTATGTTAATACAACACAGCGTTATGCACCAAAAATGCACCTCTGCAATGACGAACTGCTTTCCACCCTCCCACTGTCTTTGATAGTTCACTTAAAATTGTCACATGAAAAAAAGTATAAAAAAACCTGCCTGGCTTTGAAACTAGACCTAGTTTCTGTACAGTCCACACTATTTTATTTGAAACAAACTGCACAGTCTGCGATTACTGTCAGTGTCATCCCATTACTTAGTGACGCTCTCTAGACAATGTGCCCTGTGGTGACGGGACCCTTCTGCTGAAAGGCAATAGAGGGTAGGACGCAGCGTTCCCCGGGCTTGTGCAGAGCTCACCCATGGATGCCAATTTCAAATATTCTTAGTGTAATCTTTAGCAATTCCAGGAGACCAGATCATCACATCTCAGTGGAGCAGTGCACACAAGTCACACATTGATTCATAGCGATGAGCTCTTGGGCTCAGTGTATGTGTACGTGGGTCAGTTGTTTGGCAGATGTATACTGTCTGGTTGGATGAGATGATCCCTTCCAGCCTGAAATTCTTCCCAGTCAGTGGAGCTGGTGACAATTTACGCCGGCTGAGGACTTTGCTCTAGGCCTCAGCATGTAATTCACCTTGCCGAAGCCTGCCAGCAGGCTGGCATCTCTGAAAGCTGTGTTATATATTAGAGTTCATTTACCTATTAAAGACAGTGTCACTGTCACCTAGTGGGCTGATGACAGTTTCCTCTGCTTACAACCTCCTGCCAGGGACAGAGCTATCTTAACCAGAGTGTCATCTTCTGAACATCACAAGGGTGGCAATCTGTACCCCCGGGAAAACTGCCTGGAAGTGTTTGAGAGCTGGTATCACAGGGATTAGAAAGGAAGCAGGAACTCCCAATGACAGAAGGATGACTGTGGCGTGAGGAGCTTTTCTGAACTCTGGAGAGTTCACGGACTGTGGCAGGGAGTGCATGTTAGTTTTGCTGTATGATATGATACAAACAGATGTGCTGTTACTCTGCTGTTTATCAGCTGATGGACAATGAAAACAGATAAGCTACATCTATACCAGAGAATTAAAACTGCTGTGAAATTAGCAACCAAGTTCACAAGTCAGCCTCCCAGCCCAGCAGCTAGGCTGTACCCCAGCGTCGGCTCCGAGGCTGACAGCAGCAAGTGCCTTTGGTAGAGCACAGCACTCCCGGCCGTTACCTCTCCTCTGAGCTCTAGATTCCCAGAGTTTCTACCTCTGCTGTCACTCCCCAGGACGCTCTTTGATCTCTTACATTAAAGCCAAAGGTTGACGCACAGACTTTTCTTTGCTTTATGTTGATGACAGCTGCGTTTTCCACATGCTTTGTTCTGATCAGACCGTCATTCAGCAAAGCCTGCAGTTCGTTCATTTTCCTTCTGTTTTGTAAAAATAAATAGATGTATAAATGTTCATTCCTTTCCCTTCTTATATTAGAAAGCAGATCTTCCTCCAAGGGGAATTTGGGAGTTTCAGCAGAAGTAACACTAGGCCTCAGATAAGCAAAATAACAAAAATCCTAAAAGCAAGAGAGCAGCAGGATAGACCAGCAGGAAGACTTTCCCCTTTATCAGAAAGGCCACACAAGTACAGTTACATTTTTACAGTATAAGGATTTTTTCCGTGGCATTTAATTTTCCTCTCAGAGGAAATAATCCAGGGTGAGAACATATTTGATAAAAACCTGCTACAACCAGCAGATCAGAGCAGAAACAGAGGGGCTGGGGCTGGTTTCTGGGCCAGGTTTGACCCGAAACAAGAATTATTTTATTTTTAAATGGCCAGTGCTCAGGCGGTTACTGTTAGACCCCTGGTCACCCTCTGCCCGCCCCGCGCCCGCCCACAGCAGCCCCGCCAACGGCCCCGGCACCCCGCTGAGGCGTTGCCCTCACCCCCGGGAGCCCGACTGCGCCTGCGCGCCGCACCCCCCGTGCGCCCGAACTACTACTCCCGGCATGCCTCACTGCGGGAGACATGCGCGGGGAGTGCTGGGAGTTGTAGTCTCCCGGCCTCTACCTCCGGGGCGGCTGAACGCGCTCGGCTCGGCTCGGCTCGGCCCTTCCCTTCCTTTCGGGTTCGGCGCTGGCGGCGCCGCTGCCTCTCACCTGCCCTAGATGCCGGTTGTCCTCGCTTCTGATTGGCTCACTCA
The DNA here is from genome assembly GCA_013400615.1 of Syrrhaptes paradoxus. NCBI lineage: Eukaryota > Metazoa > Chordata > Aves > Pterocliformes > Pteroclidae > Syrrhaptes > Syrrhaptes paradoxus. The sequence goes on from VZTO01000089.1 coordinate 15,462, forward strand.
CCCAGACGCTCCTTTTCTGATTGGTGAGAGCCCGGGGGAGGGAGCCGAGGTCGGGGTTGCCGTGGCAGCGAGGGACGCTGAGCGGCCGGGCGCGGAGGGATCCGGCTGTGCCCCCGTCCCGCCTCTTCCCCTCATCTCTGCTTGGGGCGGCCACCAGTGAGTGCTGGTCCTGTAGCCGGGGTTCCGGATCGCCATCCCCACGGGCGGCCCCTCCTCTTCCCGAGAGGCTAGGGGTCATGGGGAAGGGATTATTTTTCCCGGCGTAAGGACATGGTGGGGCGGTGTGACATGACTCCGTGTGAGGGGACTGGGGAGGGGGCGCCGCCGTCTTGCCTGCGGCTGGGCCTTGCTATGCGGTGCGGTGGTGGTTCCCCCCGCAGCCACTTCCCGCCTCCCCCGCGGCCTCCCGGGGCCCCGCTGGAGCCGGTGAGGGGAGCCAGGCACGGGGGTGCCGGGCGGGGGTGGAGGGGGCGTGGGGCTGTGCTGCCTGTCCCCTCGGGCCTGGGGGACTCGCCTCACAAACTGCGGGGTTCTGTTCATAGCTGTGCCCTGTTTGCCCTAGGGGCTGGCTCTCTCCTCATGCTGTCCCAGCACCTGAGGGAGCCAGAGGGGACCAAGCCACCAGTGAAGGCAGCCAGCTGTGCTTGCGAAGGGTGACATCCCCATGAGCTGAGGAGACAGGGACACCTGAGCCTGCAGGCCAAAGGCTTTTGTCAGAAAAGGGCTTTTGGGAGAACTGAAGCATGTATTGAGAATAATTATTGTCAACAGAAGTTACTAAAATCTGGCTTCTCCAGGCTGCTGCAAAGAATTTTAGCAGATGGGTGTTCGGGGGAGAACGCTCTGCTTTACTTAACAGGACTCATGCAGCAAGAGAAACCTGTCTTTAAAAAATTACTGATATAAAGCTGCACCACTGACAGCAAAGTGGGATGCAGGTTTATCTAGCAAGACATTTTATGCAGGGTTATTCTCAGGTTTGATCATAACAGAACAAATGTCCTACAGAACAACCAGCCTAACATTTGTGGACACAGCCATTAGATTAACTTCAAATCTTGTTTTATGTGTTCAGACTTTGGAAATCCTTCACTGTTTTTCTGTCCCAACACATGATTAAACTTTGAGTTTTAAGATGGGCAAAACAGCTGGCATCTCATATAAGTGGGCCTTGCCTTTGCCAACGATGGAGAGCTGGCATCTCATAGCAAAAGTCAAAACAAAATAAAAAAAAAGGATTAAGATTCAGTAGCAGCTTTAGTTACTAAGATTGGGAAAAACAATCTGCAGCTAGAGGCTTTAGCATATGTGATTTCTTTAAGGCAGATTGCTACAGCAGGCAGATTTGCTCTTTGCTCTGGTTTTTCCCTCCTGGGGTCCCAGGCCTCTGTGATGAGAGCAAACATCTTTGTGCTCACAGAAAGGCTCAGTCTTTCTTTGTAAGATGGATGAAGGTGGAGTCTTAATGCTAGTTACTGAAGACAGATGGAAAGGAGGCTAGTGGGGGATTTTGCTTGTTTTGTAAATTAAGAAACTATAAAAATACATATTTTTCTCATCTTTTCCAGGGATTTACAGCATCCCTATCTCAGAAGAACAAAACTGCTTTGAGTGGAAGGAAATCTGCAAAAGATGGCCTGAATCAGGAGTCTGTTGCACCTGTGTGGGTAGGTAGGATGGAGGCTCATGGGAAAGTGTGTTGACTTGTCTGCTACCAAGTTTGTAGCACCTCAGGTATCCGGATGTTCTTCAGTCCTCACTGTTTGCCTGTTTATTTTATATCAGAAATCTATTCAGTGCTAATCAGGGTGTGCTTGCTGTTACTTATCCATGTAGGGAATATAGTGCACAAACACCGTAATTGGTCCTTTCAGCATGGAGAATAAACTGTTAGAATCCTTCCTCTGGGCCTCAAAGAAAGAGTGAAGGACAGGAGCGTGCAAATTTGAGGAAGGAGATTTTCAGCATTTCATTGGGCAAGGCCCTGAGCAATCTCAATGAGGTTAGCTGTTCTCAGGCAGTGGGACCAGATGACCTCCAGATGTCCCTTCCAACATATGCTTTCCTGTGGTTTCTGACTCTTTCAGTCAGAAAAGACAGGAAAGCATTTCTGTGAGGAGGCGGGAATATCCAGGCAGATGTGTCTGTCAGTGTGTAAGAGCAGCGAATATGAAATGAAACAAATAAAAATTTAGATTAAAGACTTCACCTTGAACCAAAGGTAAGAGATTTGAATTTGCAGTCTAGAGAGGTGAGTTGGGAGTCAGATAGTATCACTGAAGTGCTGAGCTGGGCAGAGTAAACTCTTAAAAGTTGTCTTGTACAAAAAAATGTTGTTATCTTGTACAAATAACAGATTTGGAGAGTCTTTGTAGATTCTTTTAATTAGATATTGCAAAAAATAATTGAAGAACAGATTTTTTTTTTTCATAGCTGAAAGATCTGGCTGAAGAGTGGGGAGGTCAGTATCTCTGCAGAAGGAAGTTTTTCTTTTGGTCACCTCTGCTTAAGTAATTTTGTGATTACATTGTTTCCTGGAAGCAGTGTGTCTCTAATAAATCTGAAATAAATAGAGGTTTAAATGGAGGTTCCTGTAAAGAGCATTTTGCTTCTGTGGTTCTATGGTCTCTCAGCTATAAATCAATCCAAATATACTGGTGCACGTACAATAGAGGAGATGGAATTTCCTGGCTGGAGCTCAGACTTAGTGCTTCAGCATAAACTTCATCTGGTAGAAGTAATTTTAAAAACCACTGAAATGCAGCCATCCCTGTGGTGGAATGTAGCGGTTATATGGAAGTGACTTTTATGTAATTGAAAAAGGCACAAAGGAACGAAGTAAAAGTCACGAGGTGGACTTTGATAACTCTGAAATGTTTTCAAAGCTGAGAAGCATTCTGGAATAATTTGTGAATCATTTTGTTCTTTGAAACAAAAGGTACTCTCCATTGCTCATAGAGATGAGGACAGACAGTTACTATCAGAGGGAGTATCTGACTATCAGCCTGGTACTTCATCTCACGGTTTAACTTACTGTGACAGGGAAATGCTGCTGGTATTAGCAGTTAGAATTCCTTCAGAGATTTGTTTAGTTGTTTAATGTTTTAATATCTCTCCCAGGCAAGTCCAACAATGCGTAGTGTGAACAGCTCAGAGACTCCCTGGCCACTAAGATTTACATGTCCGAGACCCCTGAGAGGACATGATCAGCAAAGGCCTTGGCAGGTGAGTGACTCCGTACGTTCCCTCAGCTATAGGTTCTACTGTAAAGAACCAAAGTTCAGGACACGAGACCAGTATCTGTAACTGAGATCCCAGGATATTTGGGTGTAATTGAGCTCCTGTCTTGGAACTGGCCACCTAATGCCACCAAAGTTACGGCCAGTGATCGGGTCTGTCTGTCTGCGCTCCAGGACAGGCATCCCCGGCATGTGCCTGAATTCATTTGTGAGTCCTCCTTGGCAGGAATTTTGTCTGTCTCTCCTAGGCATGCTCAGAAATGTGTGTTACAGGAAGATGTGTGTGCTCTGTCCTTACTGTCAGCTTGTTGTAGGTCGATTCTGTCTAGTGTTCAAGTGTTGCATGAATCTTCCAGAGGAATCTCCAAAGTTAATGCTGGACAGCAGTGTCAGTACATTCTGAAATTCTGTTGCAGCCTGTCTTATCTATGCATGGGTAGGCTGCTGACTCTGATATTACAATAGGTGCTTGAACTGTGAGTGGGCAGAATTGGACCTATATATACATATATTTCTTCAAAGAAGAGTGCTCAAATCATTAAAATAGTGGCTTTAAATTGGGATATCCCAATCTTCATTGTTTCTGTTCTATCTGTGTGAAATATTCTCTGCTTCCTATCCCGAAGTATTCCTGAGAACTGCTTCAAGGAGGCTTTGTTGTACTTCCTGCACAGAAATAATGAGGTTTGCGAGGCAGCAGGGTGTGAAGATGTTAGGTGAAAATCTTACCATTCTGTCTCAGTTTGTAGCTTCATTGTGGAACCTAGATGAGAACCTGGTTTTTGTAAAGTGGGTTGGCTTTTTATGCAGACGTTTTCCTTTTTTTTATGTTTACCCAGAGGCTATCCTCAGCACCGGCAAAGAGTGGCACAGCAAATACTTTTGGCTGCAGTAGACATTTTGGGAAGAAAAATAATACGAAAGATTGGCTAACACCGAAGGACTTCTGCCGTGCAAAGGTATGTGTGGAGGAATGAAATGGAATGGAAGGTATGAAGGGAGGAATGAGAAATGGTTATTTGCTAAGTCCTGTAAAATCTGAGATATGTTTTTCATTGGGAAGGGGAATAAGGATCTCTGGAAATAGCAATCCAGTGGGTTTTATCGAGCCCTTGCATCCTTCTGAGGCAGATTTATTGAGTTCCATGCAATCTGGTGTGTGGAAAAGTTTCCTGTAAAGCCTTGAACAAGCTTGTGTCTGGTTAGAATCACAGACTGGAACAGCCCAGGCTGGAATGGACCTCGAAAGATTGTCTTGTCCAGCTTTTCATGAGAAAGGTACCCTGTCCAATCACATCTTGAAAACCTCTGGTGATGGGGACTCCACCACATCCCTGGGGAGGTTGTTCCAGTGAATGATTGATCTGATGGTAAAAAAATTTTCTTTCTTATATTGAGATGAAACCTCTCCCAGTGCAACTTGTACCTGTTGCCCCTTGTCTTCTCCATGTCACTCCTTGTGAAGAGAGAGCCCCCATCCTCTTTTTAGCCATCCTGTCAGTACTGGCATACTGGGATGAGGTTCCCCCTGAGCCGTCTCTGGGGAGAAGAGACCTAACTCCTTCAGTTCTGTAAGAATTCTTCAGGCACGTATCATCCTGAAGGAAAACTTTTCCCCTGTTCACCAATGTGTGTTCTCCATCCGTTCTGCCAGTGGTTCTCAGCTGGAGAGGCGGCTGTGGCTCCCTGGTGCTGTTAAGGTACTAGTTTTAGAAAGTACTGTGACTATGTGAAGTAGATCTGTCACATGTAATGCAGCATTAAGGAGATCCGTGGGTTGAGATAAGAACAATTTAATAATTGAAATAAAATAAAATTAAAATTATAATATTGAAAATAATAATAAAATATACAAACAAGTGATACACGATGCAGGTGCTCACCGCCCGATGACCAAGGCCCAGCCTGTTCCTGGGTAATGATCCCAGAGCAGAGAAAGCCCCAAAACCATGATCCTGGGAGAGAGCAAGCGAGCTTCCCAGACAACCCTCATTATATACTGAGTATGGCATGTGTGTGTGTGTGTGTGTGTGTATATATATATAAATAAAATAGTATGACTGCTGCATGATACGGACTATCCCATTGGCCAGTTTGGATTCATTGCTCTAGCCATGCTCCCTCACAGCTTCTTGTGCACCTGCACATCAGCAAAACATGGGAAGTTGGAAAGTCCTTGGTTTCTTAGCAATAACTAAAACCATCAGTATATTATCAACATTCTTGTCATAGCAGGTCCCATGCTGAATCCAAAACACAGCGCTGTTCTAGCTGCTAAGAAGAAAATTATCTCTAGCTCAGCTGAAACTAGGACAGTATACGGCAAAGCAGCTAACATCGTCATTTGTGAAGCTGTAGGAACTCAGTTTCATGCCTATTCCCTTTGGCTGGTGCAAGTGGAACAAGTTCCTGTCAGTGTCTAAACTGAGGGTTAGCCCCAGGAAGCAGAAGAGATTGTAGATTTTTTTTAACTGAGATGGTCTGTCTAAAACAGGTTGTGGTTTAGTTTCCTGAATTGCAGCTTACCTCCGGAATTTTTGGCATAATACTGAAAAGCTGATGATTTTTTTTAATAGCGGATTCTTCAACATAAATTGTGCCATGGAATTAAAATTATTTGTGAACTTGTTGCTTATAAAAGCCGCTGTTTGACTCGTGAAGACAATATCCCTCTGGTTAACCAACAGAGTTGGTGCTGCCTGATGGTAGAGGAGATACCCCCATTGCCTTTGTGCCCTAATCTTGCTTGGAAGGACTCCATCCCCAAATGACAGATGAATTAGGTCTGTATTGCTTGGGCTCCTTGTCTGGAGTGCAGGAGTTGCAGTTAACAAGCCACATATTACAAGGAATTACCTGGTTAAAAATCAGCCTGACAACAGCAGTGCCCTGCAAGGGCTGTTGTTCTTACACCATTTAGGGTCCTGATATTCACGATGCAGGGAACAGTTTCTCCTTATTCTGATCTTTAGAAAGAATAAGATGAGAACGATACTAGAAGAGAGCTTAGCTGATGTCACAACAGTAACTGAGATCTAAAATGCAGACAGATTAATGAGCGGAGAGAGCAGCGAGGTGGTGTCCCGCTTCGGAGGAGTTTTTCTCATTATCTCCTACACTTCACTGTTTTCATCTGTTTTTCCTTTCATACTTTTATGAATTCCTTGACATAATACCTCATCACAGTTTTAAGTTGGTTGATTACTCTTTGTGCAGCGTGGCTGTATCTGTATTGAAATGAAGGTGCTGAGAGATGCCTCTTGCTACCTTTTTGTGTACCTGTGAGGAACAGTGGCAAGGAGCAAGTGGAGGTGTGGTCACTCTGAGGAGCAGCCAGGGAGGTGTACGGACTGGTCCCACTAAACATACGCATTCCAGTTTTTCCAGCACTCTTCTGTTCTACATTTAATCTAACTGTTAAGGCAAGTCTTGCAAGGATTTCCTGCCTGTGCTATTCTGCCAGCTGTGTTATGGTAAATTGTGCCTTTAATTCCAACACAAGTAATTATTTTTATTTAAAAAGTAATTCTAACTCCTACTGTAAGTCCTGCTTTTACTTGGTGTTTTTTGATGTTTTGTTAGGCAGCACTTGATGAAAGTCAAGACATCATTGCTTCTGTTGAGTGCATCTTGGACAGAGAAAATTATTTTGTGAGGGTAAGAAGTGGTATCTCTTCTCTCATTTGCTCTGTGCTTTCCTGCATGTCAATGTTTTTTCTCTCCAACAGTAACGAATGAGAAAATGCCTATTGTCTGTGTTCTTGAAAAACTAAATGGAGAAGTACAAGTATCTGGCTTCCTCAGTCTCCTTGGGATAGGACTGAAGTGGTAACTCTAAATATGAGCCTAGGAATCACCTGTCTTTGGTGGCTTGCCTGTCTGTACCTAATTTTTGTTCTGTGGGTGTGATTAGATGGTGACAGTGGGCCTGTGAATAAAGGGTGGGAGGGCTGATCTGATCTGATCTAGCGGATTGCCAGTGCTGCCAGGAGAAGGTCCTTCTCCTGCTGCCTGGCTTGCACAGGCTGGTGCTTAGCAGACACCTGCTCTCAAGTGATGTCACCTCACTACCTTGGTGGGAGAAGGTGAATTATTTTCTGCCAGTTTTGCAGCTCAAAAAATTAGAGTCTGAATGCCAGAGCTCATGCAAGCTTGGAAACAAGTGGTGGGAAGTGGAGAGAGAGAGGAGCAGAAAGGCTGGAAAACAGGTCCCTTCCAGCAGTGACCAGTCACATCAGCTCAGCCAAGCTGCGTAGCTTCACCTGCAGAACCTTTAGCGTGGTTGGCCAAAAGGTTGCATGGTTTTTGTTTTTCATTTCTTACTTAGGAGGTGGACAGATATTTGAGGCACAATGATTTCTTAAATCTGAGGAAGAAGGAGATCCTGTACAAGAAATGGCTTGAGAATGTTTCAGACCCGCTGCTGCAGAAAATTGAGGACAAAATGGAGAACCAGTCAATCGAAGAAATACGGAAAAGGAAAGAAGAACAGCTCTCTCTATATATAAACTACTGTAATAAGAAGGTATCCACAAGAAATAAATTGCTGTCATGGAGAGGGTTGCATACAGAGGGTTGTGAACAAGATCAGGGCTGTAGCTGTTGTTTGCCGTTCAGCTGAGTAGCCTGGCGTTCAGATGTGCCTTACCTGGAACTTATTCTTCCCAAGGACTTCTGTAATGGTGACATACATTGTTACAGCTGTTTGCTTATATTCACCATCAGTTACAACAATAGCATTCTTTGGTGCTGTGAGCACATGTTGAGGTCTGCATATGGTGAGACACCGTATTGTGGTGGGTTTTCCTCTGTGAGCCACAGCATTTAGGGGGAAAACCAAACCTCGAGCTCTGTCAGCTGAAACCAAAGGCCAAGTCTGTGACCAGGGAGTCGATGGTGCTCATGTCTCAGGAGCTCAGCTAGAGCAGTACTGCAGTATGTTGGCAGAGCACAAGTGAAACGATTTTGTGGCCTTGGATGCTACTGATCAAGCTTTGTGAAAGAAAAAAAGGTGGGAACAGGGAGACAGAAACAATTTTCTTGAATCTGCATGCAGGTAAATACTCACCTTATGGAGTCTGTAGTTCTGTGTGTTTCAGTACTCATCAAAATTGCCGTAGATGTAGGAGCGACTTGCTGGTTTTCTTGATTTTGCTCTGAATTTCACACTGCTGTTGAGTATCAGATCCCATGACTCAATTTTCTTCTTCTCAGGAATAGATATATAGGGCAATAAGAGCAGTTACATCATCTGCCGCAAATAGAAGAGTATTTTATATGGAGCAGGCTTTTGTTGTCAGTGGAAACCACTGCACAGTGGGGTTATGAGACTGTAAACAAGCTTCCCATCCAGAAATGAAAATGTCACGGGAGCTGTGTTGTTTTAATGAGGGCAAATAGTATGTTTTTCAAAGGTGCGATTTGCAATACCTTTACATTTAAACTGCACATAACGAGAAAGAGCTGAACCAGTCTTAACTGCTGAAGTCCTGGGATTTAGGATCTATTGGGAGTACTGTACATATCTAGGTCTGCATCAGTCCATCTTGCAAGCTTCTGTGTCAGGTCGGGGCTTTGCTGTGTGTCCTCCAAAAGCAACAGTTAGTGTACTGGGATGTCGTCTTCTCCCTGAAAAGCCACAGCACCAATGATGAGCCTCCTTTGCTTGCTCTTTGGTGTTGGTTCTATCGTGAGCATGTCTGAAAAGCAGGCTGAAGCCCTTTAGAGTAACAGGACAATTAATTTGCATAAGTTTGCATTAATCCTGATAGCATATGATAAATTTTGCAGAATTTAAGACACTTTTGGTTAATATACTGACTTTTGGTTATGCATTTTCCCCTCCCCCGTTCTTTTTGTCCATTTTCTCCTGTTCCCTTCCATGCTGTTAGACTTCTCCTTATCCCATTTCCCAGATCTCCTCACCTTCCTGTGTCTCTGTCACTGGTCTGTTCCCCTTTCCATATCTGTTCTTCCTCCCCCAGTCTCTGCTGTCTCTCTCTCTCCAGCCAACCCTTTTATTCCATCCCCAAGTCTCCCGTTGTTTGTTTGCCCCTCTTTCCTCTGTCAGACTCCCCAGTGCTGTGTCTCCCTCTCCTTGTTGCTTCTGATGACTCCTCCAAGTTCTCCGCTGTCCTTTGCTCCCTTCTCCACCTTTCCTCCATTCTCTTCATCCCCTCTAATGTCCTTCAAGGTTCTTCCATCTCAGTCTTTCTGTCAGCTCCCTTTTCTGCCTTCTTTTTCACGCCATCTGAGCCTTCCTTCCGTACCTCCCTTCCTTGACCCTCCATTGTTCCAGTGACCTGCTCGTACGTGGGGTTTTTGCATTAAATCTGCCTCCTTTTCCCCCGTTCTCACCTCCTCCTTGCCCCCAGTCCCAGGGACACGGGCTGCAGATGCATGATGAGACGATTGGCCATGGTGTGAGGACAGCAGCAGCGCTACTTTTCTGCTGGCACCAGCAGAAGTGCCACCCTGCAGCCTGCAGAGAGGGGAAGGTTTCCCTGGCCTGTGTTGCTGCTGTATTAGCCACAACTCGGCTTCTGGTAGTCCAGGATATTGCAGGCATTGTGTGCTGAAATGCTGCAGAGTCAGAGACCCTTCTGGCTCATTTTTAAGAGCAGGCTGTTAGTCTGCTTTCTGCCAAGGGGTCTGTGAGCGATGGTACATCTGCTGCTTGAAGGGATCAAACACGGGTGTGCTGCCCAGCAGCTGCTACAGTCCACTGAGGTCTTGGCACACCTTGTAATGGGGTGATATGTAATAGTAAACCGAGGGGTGGCACCAAAACTCTGCAAATTGAGGCATGGCAGGGCTTAACTCTTTCCTGGGACAGAAATGGGAAACTGTGAGTGCAGCTGCTGCTTTCTGTCTGGGGAATTGCCAGATCCTGGGGAGCAGAGGCCGCTGCAGAGGCAGGAATGTTCACGCTTGGCAGAGCTAAAGCCCCGTGTAGCTGCCCAGGTGCTTGCTGAGTGTCTGGGCTTTGGTTTGGACTCATCTTGCAGCACTCTTGAACTGTTCAGATTAAAGTGTATTTTTTCCGACTCTCAACTTGAAATCACATTCACAGATTGCCAAAAGCAACTGTGTACGCTGAGATCTAGAAGGTCATGGGCTGAATGCTCCCTTCCTTCCTGGGACCCCTGGAAAATCATCTGCACAGGAAAGCTGCAAAATGTCATTTCCATGGTTTTGGAAGAATGACAGAGTATTAGGGAGAAGTATTTTATATGATTGCCCTATGCTTAGTATTCTTAGGGCATCACTTGTGGCCTCTGTTTTTTGTTTTTTTTTTTCTTCACTTCTGTGTTTTGCTGTCTCCTCTGTACAGCTCTTTTATTTGATGCCATTTAGGTAAGTCCTGGCTTGTTGGCTATAAACAGTGCATTATAATTTGGAGACAAATGGTTGTATGACAGCATTCTCAGCACCAGGCTTCATCAGTGTGTCGACCTGAGTCTCTGTTCAGCTTCTCGAGAGCCTGTTTGATCTGGTGTTCTTTGGTCTTGGCATCAATAGTCAGCGCCAAGTGATGGTGCTTGCTGTTCCCCAGATAACTCCGGTCATAGGGAACTTGAGCTGCAGAATATGAAGTTTGTTGCAAGCAGAGTTCTTGAAGAGATGGAGCTGTGGTCTGGACTGTTATGTGGTTCTGGTCTTTACTCATATATAGATAGGAAATCATGCTCTTGATCTAGACTTGGAGCTTGCATCTCGCAGACAAGTAACTTGCCTAGGGCTGTGGCTGGTGGGGGCTCAGTCACTGCTTTCTTTTTTCCTTTTCTTTCTAATACCTGTTTTCTTCTCCGTCAAAACATTTTCCCTTGAACAAAACTTCCATTTTCTTAACTGCCCTAGTTGTGATTATAATTTTACACTGTAATTATTTCTGGATGCTCCATGAAATCATTGATTATGTATTTATGCCTATGATAAATTAAAATGGATGGAGGAACTTTCCTGTTACACTTCAGTCACCTTCCTTCTGAGGTGCAGTGTGTGAAAATTCGTGAGTCCTTTTCTCCACCGCCTCTGGCGCAGGGTTCATACCAGGCCTGGCTGTGCAATACCGAGGCTGGCTGCTCTCTCACTGTTTTATCTCCGATAGCTTCTGAGACCTGACCTGCTGCCTGCTTCTCCCACAGGGCTATGTGGCTTTGGAAGTCTATGACCCATCCGAGTATGATCCCTTCTTCCTGAAGACATCTACAGACTGCTGGAAGGTGTGATGGTTATTTAACCGTGAGTTTTAAAGGCACCCTTTGACCAGCAGGAAGTTAATGGTTAGAGAGGAGGCAGAGCGTGTCACTGATGTGCTGCTGTGGGGCTGGTGTAGGGCAACACGTTCTAGTTTTATTAACAAAAATTGGTCCCAGCTCCTACGGCATTGAAGCCCAAGAGTGTTTGAAAATGGTTTTCACCAGGAACATGTTTTGGATCCATAGTAAGCCCAGATTTGGAGGCACAGTAGGCAGTGGCAAGGGAGAGGTTTGCTTTCCTCATTTCAAATTAATTGCAGCAGTGTGGGAAGCGTCCTGTCTAATGAGGGTTGGTGAGTTCCCAGGCAAGCTGGCTGTGTGCTCTGTAGAAGGAAACAATCTGACAGTGCAGATGATCCAAAGACTTAAGTACCTAGTAGAAGAGTTAGGTAGGACTTGGACACAAAGCCATGAAGTGCAGTTCTTCTGGATGCTGTGAGCCCTCAGCAGCTGTGGGGACTGAGCTGACACTTCACTGCAATGTGCTACACAGGGTTCATCAGGATCAACTGCCTCCAGGAGACCAGATCTCATGTCTGTGGTCTAACTTTGTGGCAGAGTTGTTGGATGCCTTATGACCTGCCTGAGGAGCTGAGTTTCAGTGTTTCTCAGACCACTCAGGTCCGTGCCTCATGTTTTATTCATAAAAAATGAGGCTGATGCTCCTTCCCTGCTAACCAGCGGTACCTTGACATTCAACTCTGACAAAGTGCTTGTGTTGGTGTGTAAGCATGAAATAACTGTCTCTGTCGCAGGTTTCAGTGCCACCTTTACAGGATCCTCTGTTAAAAGCCATTCAAAGAAAGTTTATTGAGGCAGGCATTATCAAGCAGTGTGAGACAGGTATTTTAAACAATTGGTATCCTTTGGAAGTGGTTCATATGGGGGGGGCATCCTGCTTGTGACAGCTCTTGTTACTTTCCCACCAGGAAGACCGTGCTCTTCCAGAGAGCTGAACGAACTCAGCAAAGCAGAACTGCCACTGCTTCCTTTGAGCCGGCAGCGTATGGATGCAGTTGAGTGGCTGAAGATACCGCACGCCTACATCGCTAGTGATGTCCACCGGACAAAGAGGTGAGAGCTAGTGTGTTTGTTGAGAGGCTGCACAACAGCTACAGGGGAGGGGGCCTCTCCTGCTTGGCTGCGTAGCAAAGTATTTGCTAGAACTTATGAATTTTGCTTTACTGTGTATTTCTCCTGAGAGAGGAGTGTTGGTGAAGGGAAAGCCTTCAAGTATGGAGTAGGCAGCAAGATGTATTAAAACAGAGCACTGAGGGTCAAGCTGAGTCTTGAAATGAAGTGGCTTTTGGTGGGGAGTTTCCTGCACTTGCTGCACGCAGCCCTGCAGCCAGCCCTACAGCCCGTCCAGATGGCCTGCTGGTAGTGCAGGAACCTGTGCTGGGCTGCAGCAGCCTCTGTGTTGCAGGGACTGTCAATAATATTTATTTCTGTTTAAAGGCAGAAGGCCATCAACCAGCACAAAGATAATGAGAGACAGTGGTGTCACTGGTCTTCCAGCTGACTGCAGCAGCAGGCACAGCCATCAGAAGGTACCAGTTGCAAAATATATGTTATGTCTTCTGCCAAAGCAAGTGATAACAGGCCAGGTCTGTTGGCAAACTGCAATAAACTCATGGTCTTAAACATGTGGTTCTGAAGTAATGTTACCCAGCAGCCAAAGAAACACTTGAGACGCTGCTCCTGGTATTTCCAGCTCCACTTCATGCTCTACAGGCCAAACCCTGCTCTTTTAGGAGGTTTAACTTAGGCTCAACTCTACGAAGACAGTGCTGGTGTTCTCTGGTTCAGAGGGTGACGCAGTCTGTGTATTGAAGGAGATGAACTGGTGAGAAAAGTTAGAACTAGGCTCCTTGTCTATGCATTACAGAATCTATATGAATGTTATCCCCGGCTCTGGCAACAGCTGCAGCCCTGACTCTGCTGTATTTCACATTACAAGGTGTGTGAATGTTAGCAGTGGGAATGCCAAGGCTTGCGAAGTTTTAGCTACAGCTGTTGCAATTTTGTATGTAGCTGTAAAAATTACCTCACCTTGAGCTCTAAGAACAAACCTGCTCTTTGAATGAGGAGTTTCTCTCTTGTCCCAGGGTGGTCTCTGTCTCCCTGCCGGTGTGGCTGCACAGCAGCTCTGCTGTCAAAGCCCGACAACAGAATTTTCTCTGTGCAAATTCAAGAAGCGCCAAACTCCCACGGTATAGACACAGTCTCTCAAGAGTTGCCAAGATTTAGTTTTATTTCGGATTAGAAATACTGAACCACAGAAACTGTTAAAAGTAACGGAGGGTGACTCAGCCCTGTACCAGAGGGTACACAGATGGCAGTCGGGTGTGAAACTGTCAGCCAGGAGGAGGTATCGCTGCACCCACGAACACAGGGGCACGCACTGGTCAGGGTTGCATGCTGTGCTCTTCAACAAAGGCGTTGGAGGCAGCAGTGAAATGATTACAATGTATCAAACCCTTTAGAAACATTTTTTTTTTTTTAAACCATCCCTGATTTTGGTGCTGGGACCAAGTTTTTGCTTTCAACCACTCTCATTTTACAGATTGATGTTAGGGTGACAGTTCCCCCGAGCAAACCTTTTAAACTTGTAATAAACTTCTCTTGAATTTAATCCTATAAGCTTTTCTCATTATTTCACAGTCCCCTGTACAATAAAATATACTTTTTTAAAAATCACTATGCATCAATAAACATCTGTAGACAAATTACATTAATAAACTTATATTTTACTCTCTATATACATGTTGGCAATGTCAAAGCTTCACATGGAGGTCTGCAAGACCAAGGAAATGTACACAAATAACTTACATTTAGGAGAAAAACAAAAGCTGAAAAGTATTTTTCCACATTACTGTGGGTCACAGTATTTAAAATATTTTTTTCTAGTTATTCTTCACAACCACATTGTCTCAGCAGAGAATGATGAATCAAACTGAAGCAGAAAGAAAAATCAAGTAGCAGTTAACTGATTTCAGTGCAGAACTAAGTCAAGTAAGGAACTACACTTAAAGAATATACAATATATCAGAGACTTCTCCAGTGCTAAGGCTTCTTCAGTATTTAATCTTTAAAACGATCATCCTGAGATGAGAAGATTCCAGTGGATATCACTTTTCAGATTTCAAATGGAATGATTCTAGTGCTGAGCTAAACCATTCCTCAGTCTGTATGTTACACCTAGTGGTAAAATATACATACATCTTGATGCCACATTTCTACTTAATACTTTTTATGGCCCTGAAAATGGAAACATTGGCATCCAAACCCAACATATTCCAACATAATAAAAAGGCACTGAGCTATAGTACTGTGTATACAGTAACATTTGTGTTTGCATAGATCAACAACAACTTTGAACGCTGCAAGGAACTGAATGCAACCGGGAACTAAGAGGAAATATGGAAGCAGCAGGAACTCTTGCTTAATAACCAGCAAAGGGCAAGGAATCTTTTACAAAAAGTGTTCAGGCTGTCAGCTTCAGTTGTCCTTCATAAATAAAAAAAATGTTCTTAGACAAGTGTTTTCTGATCAAAGAGCTGCAGGTCAAAACGGACCCAGACTTCACCTGTTGGAACTTCATGCAGCAGTAGGTGTTTTGTCGTGGGGCCTTTGCTTTCTTGTTCTGTTCTGATTTTTGCTACTGGGACTTCAGTGCGACCTAAAAAATCTGTTGGGAAAATGAGTAAGAAATTTCATTAAGCAAATACATTGAGCTTAGGAAATGTGAAAGTGTCCGGTTAAGCAGCAATGCCACGTAGTATGTACTCAGCTCGAGAGCACTGCTCCCAAGCTTCCTGTCTGACTAGCCCTCAGCCCTGTGTCCATCAGCTAGCAGTGACAAAAAAGTCTTTTTGGAAGACAAAAAAGCAATGTATGTCACGGCTTGACCTAAGGGCTTTGAAAATACATTTAGTTCCCTTTCAGAAACACAGTCTCCAGTGTTCTCCTATCTTAGAGCTGGAAGATCAAAGCAATGGAACCAGGTTACAAGTCAGCTGTGGTGCTATGAAGGCAATAAAAAAAAAAAAAGCATCTATTTTGGCTCAGCCAACTTTTAATTAGGCTTATATATCATTCATTTCACAAAAATAATGACCTTGAACAATTACTGCCACTAGTAGGTTTACTAGTCGCGTTGCCTCACAGGACAGAAGAGTGAGCTATAGGGAAACACAGGGTCAAGGCAGTGCCTTGCAGATCTGCAATCACCAGCGGTGTGTCCGAGCCCTGAAAGAGCACTTCACCTTGTAAAGAGTACTAGAAGCTACTGACTGCCAAACCCATGTTCAGTTTCCAAGCAAAAAAGAAAACTTATCAAGCTGCTGCTGTGCAAATATAACCTAGCACCTTGTTTTTAGGCACCTGTAGTGTGAGAGAAAAACTGCTTTCAACTTCTCTGTCTCCCCAGTCTGAGAAAACAGTAATTCTGTGTCTGATACAAAAGCCAGAGCAGGATCAAGGCTGACTGCCCAGAGCTGTTGGCTCTGGAAGGCTATTAAACCTCCTCAGTAAGGAGGCATTGTTTTTATCCAACAGAAGCAAGCATACCTACAGGCTCTCAGAACTGCTGGTGAGGAACTGTGTATCCCAGGTCACAAAAAAAGCATTATTTTCCTAAAACAAATGTTCAGCCTTACCATCAGGTGAGAACTGATCCCTGTCGAACATGGTGATGCACAGGACATCCTGATACAGATCCTTGATGAAGAACTGGCAGTTGAAGTTCCACTTGGGGTTCAGGGTGTCCTGCAGCGTCCTCGTGGTGTAGCTCTGAGAGCCCATGCTGATTTCACAGTACGGGTTGCTCTTCCCTAAACACAGAACAAGCCGTGAAACCCCTCTGCAGCGCAGAAACCTCCCTCCGTGTCTGGGGTGCTTGGACACACATTGACGCTGCTGGCCAGAAGGTGTGGGTCAGGCACTCCCTACACCCTAGAGCAGCACAGGGCTGGTTCTTCACTCAGTCCTCTGAACTAAATAATGGCTGTAGCCATTCCGAAGCTGTAGCTGAAGCCACAGTGTTTCCCAAATCACCAAACTCCCCTCAGCAAGCCTTTCCAAACATTGCAGGAATGAAAGTGATTTGACACAATTTCCGTCACTTACCGTTGGGCTTACAGGCCTTTAGCTCTGTCGCTTCAATCACATGCACCATCAAGCGTCCTATTCCTGAGGTTTTCTGTGAGCGAGCTGGGAACAAAGAAATCAGAAATGAACAGATTGGTTGCAACTGCAGGGAACTGGCAATAGATCCGAAGAGGGCAATCCTATACAGACACCGTGGCATCCTCCAGATGCCCACATGTCTCAGCGGATGGGAGGGAAGTACAGAACTCGGCAGGTACCTTGATAAGCCTTCTCACGTTTCTTCTTCTCGGTTTCAATGTACTGCTCGGATGCTGCTTTGATTTTCTGGACCCAGGCAGTGCTGCAAAGAGCAATGCCTATGGTCAGGGTCGTAGCACAGGAAGGAAATTCTTCAGTGTCAGTGACTCTGCCCCAAGCTCTTCTGACATTTCCCCCCCCAGCCCCCGTGCTGGTTTCAGAACAAAACCACAAAAAACTTGTAATGCAAACAAGAGTCAAACGAGTTTTATTTCCTGACCAAGAGACTAAACCCTGTTCTTGAGCTCAGAGACCCCCCACCCCTGCTCACCGGGAACAGAGCCTACAGCCATGGTCAAGTTTCAGCTCAGATCAGCATTTCACTACTCACCGCTCGTTAATGTTGTCAGTTTTAAGCGTGTAAACTCTGTCAATGTGTGATATGTGGAAAACTGGCTCATCACTGGAAGGGTCTGTGGGCAGTTTCACCAGGACTTCATTAAGGAAAACAGGCTGAAAGAGAAACAAACATCACTGATCACACATCAGCCTGACAATACGCGGAAACTCTGCAAGGATGTTCAAATACATTGTTCTGCAAATGTCACTGTGACAGCGTCAGGAGCCAGGACGAACACTCAGACTACCATAGAAAGGATGTGGGAAAGGGCTGAGAGAAAAACTCCTCTGGCGATGCAACCCATCCTGTGTTCCTAGATGAAGAGCTTCATGAAAGGAGCAGGACTGCGTCAGCACAGCTGCAGCGCAGAACCTGGAAACCCTGGAAACATCTCAGGGTCTCTGTCAGAAGACAGCCCTCATACTTATCTCCCCAACTCCAAACTCTTGAGAACACACACTGTGTGGACACAGAGACTAGAGTTTTGCACCTTTTACTGTTCTCTGAGGAAGGACAGGTATTGTCTTGTGGATGTAGGAGCTTGTGCAAAATTAAGTCAAGGCTCCTGCTTCTGAACATCCCACTCAGCTGCACAGGGATGATGCTGCTTCTGCCCTTTCACCCCAAAGTGGACAAAAGTGTTTATTAAACCAAGACACAGACGCCTGTTCTTTTCCAGGGACTAAACCAAACGGCAGATGTGCTGGTGTGACAGCAAACGGTGGCTAATCCCAGCCGGGAGAACAGCGTTCCTCATCAGAATCCAGGACCCACCCTATCAACATGACCACGGGGCACCTTCATTCACTCACCATTTTGTACATTTTGAACTGGGAGTTGGATTTGGGGCTGAACAGTTTCTCAGAGCTGGAAGAGACAAACTGTTTAACCATGTAGGTGAGCAGGAGGAAGTCATTGAACAGGAACCCGTACAGCTCCTTATTGCTCTTGGCCTTGTAGAGCTTCCCACTGTGCAGGAGTTTCCGTGGTCCCAAGCAGTTTGTGAGGGAGTTGAACACCGGTTGCTAGGAGAGACAAAACCCATGAGCAGCAAATTAATGAAGACAACAGCTTCTCACACTGTTCAAAATGCTCTTCTGTTTCGTTCAATGAATTAATTACAAAGAGAAGGGAAATGGTTTTATGATCTGCCATGGTATCAGCACTACTCCCAACTTAAAGTAGACGTAAGCTTTACCAACAACATACACATGGGTCTGCACAGTTAGGTGGTGGAACTGGGACAGACCTTCTGGGCCTGTCAGGCCCTGGTTCCTTACGCAGCCCGTGGAGACCTGGTCACACCACCTCTTTTTGAAGGCTGGCCTGCAAGGTACAAGGAGCCTGAACCCCACATGCCTTGAGGAGCTGGCACTGAGGGCTTCTGTGCCCTTTCTTCCTGAAGGAAAACCCGGGGAAACACACTAAGTGAAACTCCACATAGTCAGCATGAGCAGAACTTCAGAGATAAGAGTTATTTCTGTTCATTCAACTGTTTAAATGGTATGAGTTTGAAGCTGATAAACCAACATTTCTCCATTGCCAAAATAATGCAAAAACGAGGGCTCATCACATTTTGGCTGTGAGCGGAATTTAATAAAAGCTTCTTGGCCAAGAGCTCAGCAGCGGATCATGTTCCAACAACGGATGTGAGGAAGGGCTCCCATTGCTCCCCCCACCCCCAGCCTTTCTGAAATGACTCAGAAAAGTCTCCCCCATACAGTGTTACCAATGCAGCTACCTCAGCGAGACCTTCACACTGGACGTGGGACTGTATCCACTCCAGCCTGTCCGAGTTCTCCTTCTCACGCACGCCTTCGTTCACCTGAGAGCACAGCTCCTCCGCACGCTCCAAGGCCAGCCTGAGGTTACTGTGATCGGGGTGGTTTTCTGGAGTGTTCTCCAGAATCTGGTACGGATCAAAGAGAGGAGAAAACAAGATAAAAACAGAGGTAAACAGGTACTGCTTCTCCACACTCTCAGAGAAATCCCTGTAAAGGGACAAAGGGTTTTTTTGCTTTTGCTATTGAGATTGAACTCAAAAGCATTCACCTACGAAAGCTCGCTTAGGGTACTCACGCTCTTGATGAGCAGAGGGTAGCGGGTTATTCGTTGCATAGGTTTCAGGAGGAAACTGGAGAGGGGCATTCCTTTGCAGCGAGGGTCCAAGGCAAGTTTCTATGGTGCAACAGAGACATTGCATTACTCATCGAGAAACAGTTGCCTCATCGCACTGAAAACTAAAAACTATCTGATCAGATTCATTTTTCCAGACGTTCCAAGAAATCTTAGATTTTTTGGTAAGCAAATGATACCTGTACCTAGAACAAACAGCAAAGCTGGTGCTGTCATTGTACTTGGACACTTTGCCAGTATAAGCCGTAGGGTCATTGTTCACGCAGAATCCTTACATTCAAAACCGTTCCAGCTTTTATTTCAATATTACAGGCTCCACTCAGGTTGAAAAAAACCAAAGCAATGAAAGGAACAAACACCTGATGTCAATAGTTCTGGCACTTCTCCTTTCATCAGCTGCAGCATGGCAGCGATTCCTTATTTATTTCTGCAGCGTGTCTGCCTGCCTGTGACACTCACGGCACACCTCTGGCCCCCACTGCAACTCCACCATTCAGGCACGCTGCACGCCTCGCTGAATTACAAGCGTGTTCCGAACAGCAGCTTTTTTATTTCAACTCCACAGACTCTTACCCCTTCTGACAGCATGAATTTTTGGGAAGGTGCAGACACTGGCACCGTAGCTTTGTGGGATTAGCGTTAACTGAACTAAGGAGCAATGGAATGGGAAATGGAATCATAAATTAGCTAGAGAGACAAGTGTATAAATAAAAAGCACATACAGTGTTAACCACGGTCATATAAATACACCTTTGAAGGTTCTTTGCTATTTTTGCAAGAT
>VZTO01000090.1:1659-25060 GCA_013400615.1 Syrrhaptes paradoxus
GCCCCTTCCTCAGCAAGTGTCTGGAAGGGATTATTATTCCATAGGTGTGTTTTGTGTTATCAGCATTTGTTGACAGCATTTGATCACAATTTTTCTCCCTTTTGTGCTTTAAAGCTAAGAATTCCAGAACGCATCTAACTTCAAAATAGCAAGCTGAGTTTTGGAGTTTGTATCTCAGTTGTTCAGACAACTATTTCAGGGTTTTTCACGTGACTATCACGAGATAATGCCATTTTACTGGGTACAGATTAGGACTACAGTATATTAAAAGCATTACGTCCACATTCAGATCAGTTCAAATGCCCAGGAATAACACGCTGCATGCTTATAATGTGTCTAACATTCAGCAAAATCTCTGGGGTAATTTGAAGTTAAAACAACATATAACTTCCAGCCAGCCTAAGGTTTTTTTGGTCTTCAACTACAAAGTAACATCCGATTACTGGATACTAAGATAATAGCTGAATGTTATACAAAAAAAGCTGTTACAAGCACAACTAAGGTTATATGAAGAGGTCGATTTTAAAAAGATTTTCTTGTTAATGTAACCTGCATGATATAATGAGATTCATGATCATATGATATTCTTTTAGTTCCCAAATTAAAGCCTGCAGCCCAATCAGTTGACAGTTAGGTCTTGTAAACCAAAGCTTTAGATACTATAAATAATCACACACTGGAAAGAAAATCTAGTTTATACGCTATATTAAACTTCTAGATTAAACTAACAAAACCAAGCTGATTTTATTCTTCTGAAGTTTCTATTGGTTAATTTGTATATACGAACAGAAATAGAAAATGTAAATCCTGAACAGGTGCTAAGTATAGAGATTTGCAAAGCAGACAGCTAACTTCAAACAGGTCTGGAGAAGAAAGGCATTTTCCACAAAAACACTTACATGGGAGGAGTGTTAGATTTAGATATCAGCTCATCCTTCAACCTGATGAGCTCTCTAAGTTTTGGATATTCTTCAAATCTATCTGCTAAGCCTAAGAAGAAGAAAACATGAAGTTAACAACTACTTAGAGAGTAAATCTGTATCAGTTAAGCATTGTCCAGTATTCCAAACAGGTCCAAATGTTAATACTTAGCCTCATTTTAATTTTTGCAAGAACAAACCAAACCCTTCAAAGCAGTTTTTTGTTCAGTACTTCACCAACTGCCCTCACACAGTTCATTACAGCTGTTCCTGAATGCAGCGTCTATGCCCTCATCTTCTCTAGAGCACTACAGTGATCAGGAGTTCACAACTTTTTTTATCATAAGGAAACAATCTTTCATTTAAACTAAGATGCTGAAATGTTGAAAGTTATTTTGTTACTCCCCTCATCCGTAAGTTTATATTAAGATCGAATTAACACCCATTTACAGAATATTCTTATTTAACCTTTGAAGACTATTTCTAAGGTGGCAACTGGGTTGCGGCTGGTTTCCTTAGATAACTCCTTACTTTAATTCACACTTATGAACTTCCAACCCTAGCATCTCACTGGTAAAAACAAAGTTCTTAATATCTAACCTTATTATCTCTCATTACATGTGCATAAAAACCCCAGAAGTTATTTTCGTTCTTTTCCTTAAGTATGTAACATCTTAAAAACACCACTATGTTCTTCTGATTTCCACTGCTCTGTTGCTTCCAGCCAGTGCAAGTCAAAAACTCCTGACCAGCCGAAATGGAAGCCAGTTTTCAGCAGCTAAGCAACAGATGTAAAAGAATTTTCACTCAAGATGACTTAAGTTCTTTTAAAAAAACCAAACCAAACCCCACATCTCTCCCCTCTTCCAACAGTAACATCAAAAAGATATAACTGGCTATTCTGGAACTGCTACTGCCCTACTGCTTTTTGTGTCCAGTTACGAGGCAGCACCTAAGTGGAGTTTCGATCTGCATGCACAAAGCGTATGCTAACCAATACGCAACTTGACACACCTCATCTCTAATAACAGGTCTAGACTAACTGCTGCTGACATGTTCATTTCCATATTAGCACTTTAACTATTTGTCTTGTTCCTTCCCAATTCTTTTTGCAGCAGAGTAAATAACATGGGCTATTTCTTCATACTTACCTTATTTCAATGAACAGTATATAACTATTTCAGGTACCGTGAGCATCTGGGGATCACAGTACTTGACACAGTTATACACTGTTTTCAGATAAAGACATAACTGAGTCAGAACCGAGTTTTTCATACTAAACATCCAGATGTGTTTCACAGAAGCATTCACAAAATAAAGAGAAGAAACAAACAAACTGCCTCAAAAAGCAAAAAAAACCTCTTTGGGTTGGCATCTATAAACTCAACACACTTAACCTGACAATCTTAAACTTGAAAAAATACAGGGAACTGTTGCAGAAAACTTCACAAACAACAAAAAACAAATAACTACCAGGCACTCATTCTGGAAAACAAGACCAAACTGTACCTTAGTTTTAGAAAGATTAAATTCAGGCCTAATAAAGTAAGATTCCAATAACAAGTCCAGTGATAGCTGGATAAACATAAACTTAAGAAAATAACATCCTGTAAGCTCAATAATATGTTGGGCTTTCTAGTGAGCTGTCAGCAGCTACATAATTTAGCTCGTAAATATTATCCATGTTGCCTACTGACTTATATTTAAAGCTACATGCATTCTTGGAGGCAATACAGTCCAGGAAACAACTGAACTGTAAGTCAGTTATCAAGTTTCCAAAGGTTTCAAGATCTGCTCACTAGACTCATCTACTCTCTGGAACAAGAGCAGCTTTCTTTTGAAAAATTAAATACCTTCAAATAAAACCAAGAGTAAGAGCAGCCTTGGTAATAATCATCTCCTGTTTAAAAATAAAATCATTCATATGAATGTATATATTGACATGAACCCACATAGAGAAACAAAACTACGAAGTATATGAGCATCTATCAACATTTCCCAGTAAGGAATTAAAAAGGGGAAGAAAAAGAAAGTGTTATCGAATAAAATGAGTTATCTTCAAACAGTTACTGACAATGACATACCAACATCTCTGATGAAGTTCTGGGGTCTGTGTCCTGTATCCACAAAGTGTTGGCAGTAATCGTTGTGTGGATTTAAGCTCTGAGTACCCTAGAGAACAAAAGGGATTTCAGTGCAAGCAATGGAGAGAGATAACTGGACATATGCACACACACTACATGTATTTTGAACAGCATCAACCGCAGAAAGTTTAACACAACTATGCCAGCTTTGACTAGACTTCTAATTGCAAAAGCAGCTCACCTTAAGAAAGGTACTGGAATCTTTGTAAATCTCTTCTTCGTAGGGCAGGTTCTCTTCATCTTGCTGCAGCTCTACTTCATCCTTGAAAATAAAGCAGATATAAGTATGAATGATCATGCTGTTTCTCTCCTCATTATGGTTCCGTGTCTTAAGGAAAGACATGGGCTGTCTACAAACATAAGTCTCCTGAAACAGCAGATTCTGAATGGTTCCCAACTGAGTTTTGGAGCAGAAAAAAAATTACCTATTCCCAGAAAGGTCTGCCTCACTGTCATGAACAAGGAGAACGTTACTGGGAAAGGCCTCTGAAAGAAAAAAAAAAATGAAACTCTTCATTTCTAGATTCTGACAGTGTAGGCACTGCTCTACAAGGTGTAGAACATTTAATTTTTGCACCCCCCCCCCATTTCACTCCTTGGACTAACGCAAATGATATATTTTGTTGATGTTCTTCTGTAGTAGACCCTTTGAACATTCATATCCCCTGAAACACCTCTTATGTTCCAACCTTAGCAGCTGAAACCATTTTCTCTATATAAATCTGTTAAAAGTCCACACTTCACAAAAACAGCCCATGGTACAGGCCAGTATTTCCTCTGGACTGCTCTTAAAAGTAACTTTAAAATCCCCATTTTGTAGTCTCAAAATTTACAGGAAACATAAATTTTATGGCCATTTTTTTCTCCAGTTACTGTGTCACCAATCATTTGTTCATCAGATTTNATAAAAAAAAAAGACATTTTAACACATGGAAATAACATGAAAAGATGGAGAATCAGATTTCTCATAGAAAAGAATTCAACTTCTCCCACCCCAGAAACACATCTTAAGTCAAAAGATGCAGAGAAGAAGCTATTATTACTGTGGCATTTACCCTATGCTACATAAGCTATCTAAACTCAGAATGAAAAATTGTTATCTCTATTTTGATCCCTCTAGCTGTTGAAATCTTAAAATAAGGTCTGTGTCCTATCCAAACTGGAGCCTTGAACCAACTTCTGCAACGCCTGCTGTGATTAACATATCATAGATTTCACACACCCCCATTATTCAGGTAGAGAACTTACAGATACAGTCTTTTTGTTGTTGTTTAACCACACCGAAAAGAGAAATATTACTATCAGAAATAGCAACTGTGTTTACAAGGAAAAGGAATGAACAGCAGACAAAGAGCAGCGCTACCAGGCAAAAAACCTGAAAGCTGCAGTTTTACTGAAAACTGCTTATGTTGTTGTAAGCATACACCTGTTTCCACTCTTCCATCTTCCTCTGAATCTTAGCCTTCTGATGACAAGCACCTGTTAGATACCTACTTCTGAGTCATCCCAGTTCTCTTTAATAATAAGTGATTTAAAAAAAAAGTCTTGGGTTCACAAACAAAAAACCCAGAGCACCAGCTTTCAAAGGGGAAAGGACAGTCAAAGCAGAGGCAGAAAGAAATTAACAATAATACAAGAAATAAGACAAGATACTAAGGTTCGTGTGCATTAACCATCCTTGTTTCCCAAATCTGGTATATTGATGCTGAGTTAGGGAAACAAAAACTACCCACAGCACTTATTTTTTTCAAATTGCTAGAGATATACTAAGCATTTATAATGATTCAACCAATATTTTTTTCATCCCCCCGAACAATGGCATGGAAGCATTCCAAGCTCGCAGACCACAGCTTGCAGAAACAAAGTAAAAAACGGCTGTATCAAATCAGGCTGGAAGACAGCAAATTTGAACCACAGGTTATTTTTGTACTTCATACAAATTTAAAACTCTGGAATAATTTTCCACAAAATGCTGTTGATGCCAGACATTTATACAGGCTCAAACAATTGAGTAAATTCACACGGGGAAGGGGAAAGGTGGAGTACCAATCACAACTCTCAGGAGGCTATGAAAAGCCTGGGAGCAGCAGTAGACAGTCTAGTCCCATTGCCTGTCACCTCCAAATACAGACCAGGGAGCTCAAGTAACCCTAGCACAACTGTTATAGCTCCACAAGACCAAATGGTTGGTGACACAGTAACTGGAGAAAAAAATGGCCATAAAATTTATGTTTCCACTTCAGAAGAATTTTAAACCACTTCAAAAGGATTTAAGTGATACCATCATCACATAGAACCCAACAACACTGCAAGTCAGGGTTTTACAGACATGAGTCCTTTACTTTACATCAGAAATATTTGCTTCTATTTTTCCTAACAGAACTGACAAACTTGCAACATTTGTCTGTAACACTAATGGTTAAGTCTTACTTTTATCTAAGGAGCATTAAACACCATCCAACAGGGCTGGATACCATAAGGATCTAGATTTTTATAACAGTTCATATTACAAGACTAAATTTAAACAGGCTCAAAGTACTAATGAAAAAGTTACATAAATACAGATAGGATTTTACTAAGTTCTTATCTCCCTGCCAATAGGGAATTAGCAACATCTGCAGAACACAGCTGATGGCTCCACTATATAATTTCTACTTGGGGGTCTCAAATTTCTTAAATCTATTCACCTGCTCAACTGAAGTTGGTCCAAGATAGTATTATTAAAATATTCTTCAATTTCAATAATACAGCAAGAGTCTGGCCACATGCAAGTGGTCAGAGCCCAATTCAGGAGTAAGTCTTCTCCATGCTAACGGAGACCATAAGATTCATATGCTTTGACAACTTCAGTGACTCATACATATATACTTCACAGGAAAAAGAAATATTAGTTCCTTAACCACATAATTAGTGATGGAGTAAAACAAACTGATATGAACTGATCACTAATGTGAACATAAAAACGTCACTTCATAAATAGCACATGTACCCTCTAAATCCTTTGAGGTGGTGACTTAATTGGTTTGCTAAACAAGATGTACAGACTAATACTTGCATGTTAAAAAGACTGTCTGTCCATTTACAGATAGACTTTAAAAATTAGCCATCAAAAAATATCTTGTCATACATTAGCTTTTTGGTTTGGTAAAATAGACATTATTACAGAAAGATTTATAAACCTGAACACAAACATAACACCACCAAGGCCTTATATTTCAAAAATCACTCTTTAGGCAACGAAGAGAACAGCAGATGCTGCATGATTTCATAAATGCACTGACCTTGACTCTGTATAACCCCAGAAGCAAGGTTAGCAGGAAAAGAACAAAAGGGAGAGGGAAGATACATACTGCACCAAAATCATACAGAAAATTAGAAAGACAGCTGTATCATAATTGCGCTTTTATTTAACCTCCTTTCTCTACCACTCAGCCAAAACAGAACATTAGACATGAAACAGGAAAGCTGTCAAATAGCTCTTGGATAAAAATTTGATAAATGAAAGGCATGAGACTTTGACAACCACTCATTCTTCAATGACCATGGAGGCATTCTGCTTTAGTTTTTTAAAGGGAACTTTTCCTGGATATTTTGGAGACTTAAAGCATACCCCAAACCAAGCCTTTTACTTCCATTCCCTTCGAATCCCTTATTTCTTCTATTCATCCCAAACTGCATTCCTTTGCACTTAACAGGCTGGTTGGAGGACACCCTCGGGCTCCCCATATCTCATCCAATGGCCTGTGCCTCTTGCCAAACGCAAGCTTTTCTTCTGACACACAGAAATTCTAGCTGACATATTTTTTCTTTGTGTACCCAAGCGCACACGTGTTTTACCACTTCTTCCCACACAAGACAACCAGCAATAGCACACTGCCATTCCCTGCGGGCATTATCACCTAAGCCTACCTCCTCCTAGGAGCACCGCTAAATTAAGCCTCCAAACATTGGGTTCCAGTGAGCAGAGAGCTCAATGCACCTAAGCCACATCTGAAGAAAACTGCTAAGCGCCTACGCGCCCTCTCTTAGATCTTTGCAGTGGAAGACATCAAGGGAGATGCCATTGAGGGACATCTATTTTAAAGCGTCTATGCACATTGCATTTGTTTTTATTTATGCACACATCTATTTTCTATGTCCCCCAGAGACACAAAAAAACCCAGAGAATTCACTTTTTCCTTTTTTTCTTACCTTATATTCTTCAATCTCTTCCTCATCAGCTTCTCCCTCATCTGGATATTTCCGTTTTGCATTTGGTGCAGAAGTATCATAAGCAGCCCTACAAACATTAAAAAAAAAAACAAACCAAACACCTCAGATAAAATAGTTTTTCTCTCCAGGGAGAACATTTCAGAAGTCTCTGAGAATCTGCCTTGACTACATGTTTCTGCTAAAGTTTGACATTATTTTGAAACTTTGTATATGAAAAGCTGTTCCTCTCTGTACATTTGAGATCAGCCCAACTTCTTAAGGACAGGACTCCTGAAAGCAGACAGGTGCTTCCTCATTTCTCTGCTCTGAAAGGTACAGCTTATTTTAACCAAAGCAGTACTTACCCAAAGTTAAGCCTGCTCACACAAGAACATCACTGTTACACGAGAATCACTGAGCACTACTCTGTGCTAGACCTGTCTACTGTTCCATCAGACCTTTTGCACTAAATTGCCCTGTAACTGCTCTCAGCAGTACAAAGGCTGTAGGACAATGCAGATGGCATGCTCTCAATTCACACCACAGCTTTGCTCCACACTACCTTTTTAACATAGGAATCAAAAGTTAGCCTCCCTTTCCAAACTGCTCCTAGAAACTAGTGACTAAACCCTGCTCACTTTTATTCAAAGTTCACATCTGAGTAATTATGAAATTTTCTTTCACTAAAATGTATGCTTTCAAACAAACTGGAGGATTTTACTTTGCTCTCTGGAAAGCAATCTCCTCCTGTTTCAAGGGCTCGCATTACAGTTACACGAAACCAATTTCGAAGAGAACCGGCACACCGACACTGACCTGCACGTTTCTCTTGTCTCTGCAATCTCCCGCTGGTCATCTTTGCTGTTGAGCACTGCACCGATGCTGTCCGCGTTCTCAGCTCCCAACTGAACAACAGGCAACGCAAACGCCAGTTACCTCTGACTGAAAAACCAAACCGCAATAACACCGAAGCAAAGGGCCCCTCCCGGAACCCGACAGGCCAGGCCCGGCCGCACGCTGGTCTGAGGCCCCGGCAGCCGCCACCTCTCCCACCGGGGCTGCGGGGCCAAACCGAGGGGCTCCCCCGGGCTTGCCGTGTCCTCTCGCCCACCCGCCGGGCACCTGTGACCAGCGCGGCGGCCGCCCTCCCGCGACAGCGACCAGCAGCCGCCTCAGGGGCCGCCCAACCGCCGCCCGCCGCCGTTAGCCGAGCCGCTGCACCTGGGGCGGCGCGCGCCCGCTCCCCCTCTCCGCGGGGAAAGGGCGGGGCCCACGCGCTCGAGCGCCCGTCGGCGGGGCCCTGCCCGGCGGGGGGGCCTCGGCGCGGCCCCCGCCCGGTACCTGCTGCGCCAAGAGCTGCCGGCGGAGCTTCTGCCGCTCCCTGATCTCCTGCAGCCGGCTGTTCATCGCCCTCCGCCACCCCGCTTCGCCGGGCTCGCGTGGCTGCGTCATTTCCGTCCCCCGTTCCAATGGGGCCGCGGCGGCGGTTCAGTGGCGCGCCGGCCATGTTGGTTGCGGGCAGCGGAGGCTGGGCCGGGCCGAGCGGGGCTGCCCACCGCTCCTGGGGACGGCGCGGCCCAAGCGGTGAGGCGGCGTGGCAGGGCCGGGCCGTGCGGCTGGCTCTGCGGTGTGCCGAGGGCCGGGACGAGCAGTGCCGCGGGGGTGGGAAAGGCGTTACCGGCCGGTTGGCAGCGGCCCCTCGCCGCGGGGTACAGGAATTCTTGCAGTGTGTAAGGGAAACGGGATAGCTCCGACATACAGGAAAAACGATTCTAACGTGTAACGTGGAGCCCTCCAGATTTGCAGACTCTGGAGGTGTCGCTGGTACCAGACTGCTCCCGCGTCGTTTGTTATTCAGACACAGCTGCATTCATTTGCACTTAACCATTGCAGTGTGAGTTTCATCGCTTAACGCCAGGCAGCCAGCTGTGCACAATCTCTGCAGAGGTCTCCAGCATTTTCACAGCTGTCACAGCTTACTGCAGTTTGTCGCAGCTGGGGACCCATATCAGTTTCACGTGCAGTGTTTTTTTCTTCGTCATTCTCTCTTGAGGCCAGAACACTGCTTCTCTCCTACACATCTCTTGCCCTAGTACATCCTTTATGTCCCATTTCAGCATCCAGTGAGTTCTTTGTAGGCTAACCTTTTTTACCTACATCATTCTGCTTGTTTGGCAGGTTCTGGCTTGAGAGAGTTTTGCAAAATCTTTAGAGCATTTTTTCATGTGATTTTTGGTCCCTTTCCTGCTTCCTCCTTTCCCCCTATCATATTTTATTGTCAGTCTTTGAATGTATGTAATGTATATTACATGCTGATTTTCATTCTGACAGCTGCTGATATTACAAGAATGAAGATTGAAATAAAAGCCTGCAGTCAGATTCAAAAGTTGTGCAATAAACTTCAGTTCTTATCATCTCACAGAAGGAAACTTAAGAATATAGAAACATTACAAATGATCTCAGCAGTTATAATTCATGCTAATGTTTGCTCTCCTGAAATAGATCGTTTTTTCCTGCAATTGTCAGACCCAAAGATAGGAACAACAAGAGCTGAAAAGTGACATCCATCTCTCTGCTATATGGAGCATGGTGTTCCTCTGCTGGTGTCTTAGTGCCAGATACCATCACAGTTCTGTGATACAAGCTGTTACTCTTTTTTTTAATGCAGTATATATGGTATACATGTCAATGACATAATGCAGGTCAAATTTAAAACTGAGAAAGATACACAAAGTAAAGGAAATTAGAGCAGTGCAGACTAATGCAGAAATAAACAGTATTTCCAGCTACTCACTTTTCTCAGTGATAGAACATCCTGGAAAAATGATGGAGCTTTTATATGCTGAAAACCCAAAATTCCAAGAGTTGATTTTTATCTCTTCAGGGAATACGTTGCTGTCCTATTAATGGAAATGTTATGGAAAAAGAAATGTTATCTCACACTAGTGCATACTTCTTTGATCTTGTTGGCTGTAATGAATACAGTAGGAGTCCTGCACAGTAACAAAATCACTTCCTCCTGGATGTGATATGGTGAAGTTTGTGTGAGCCTGTGCTCCATTTGTTGAACTGGTTGCTAAGATGAGCTAATCTTTACAAACACTAGTGCCTATGAAAGAGGTTATGCTGTATACATACACTGTTTCAAAATAAAAAGTTTGGATTTTTGCAGAATGCTTCTTGCCTTTCTTCTCTGTGTATGGTGTGGGTTTGGCTCTCTGGGCCTTGTATGCAGTCTTACATTTAGATTTTTTTCCTAGTCTCCAGTCTAAGTATTTGTTGCTGGAAATTTTACCCTCTACTCCATATGGACAGCAACAGAAATTCATTTCATGCTGCTTGCCATGAGCATGCAGAAGTTTATTTGCTTCTCCTTCACAACAGTCCTCAGTGTCTGGGAAGAGTGCTGTCAGATTTCTTCTCACCTTGCTGTTCTGTACTTCTGATCCTTCTGCCTCCTGAAATCTCATCTAACAAAGTCAACTCCTTCTTGAATGGCTGTTCCCCAAAGCAGGCATTCAGCTGCAGATGTTCTTGTTTATACTGGCATATATTCCAGTCTAGTCCACTCCATTTAGCAAAAATCTGCTAGCTTATTTTGTGTCGATAGAAATGATTGTAAAAGGTATAGAGAATAAGGCCCACGCTGCTTAATTTGTCATTGTTCTCTCACCTAAATTGTTCTTCCCATTATAAACCTCAAACAATTTAGTTTAGATGCTCAATAAATTCCTAAATCAAAAGCACTGAGTGGACCAAATAGATGAAATAAAACTTTATCTCAACTAAAAAAAAAGGAATAGAAAACAATTAGCGTGGACTGACTTCACACTCTTCCTATTGCATGTCCCTTGTCCCCATGCTTTTTGTCAAGTACCTAGATCTACCTCTTTAAAAATGTCTTTAAAAGTTACTAATCTCAACTTGGGGGCCTGTTGTGAATAAGCGATAGTCTCCACAACACCCAATGATTGTGGCTGCGTATGCTTTTCTATCTCCTACTTAGGATGTGTCCCTACAAGATGGCAAGTCTCACTTAATGAGCATATTGCAAAACAACCATTAATCTTTACAAACTCATGGTAGTAATTCAAATTTTCTTTAAAAATCTTACAGAAGTAACTTAGTGCCAGCAGAGTTTTTGTTAGGCCAATGCTGCTTGTCCTTAGTAAGCCAGCATACAGCCAAAATAGAGCCTTCATAAACAC
The DNA here is from genome assembly GCA_013400615.1 of Syrrhaptes paradoxus. Classification (NCBI taxonomy): domain Eukaryota; kingdom Metazoa; phylum Chordata; class Aves; order Pterocliformes; family Pteroclidae; genus Syrrhaptes; species Syrrhaptes paradoxus. The sequence continues at coordinate 13,123 of VZTO01000090.1, forward strand.
ACCACCATAGGCTCTGGATAATTTGGCAGGCATGTGCTGCGATTTCACACTTCATCTAGATCAAATTTCATTGCCATTTGATCCAGTGTTGTACACGTCCTTTGTAACGGACATGAAGCTTTCATGCTGCGTGTCGCTCACAGCATGAGAGCTGCTGCCTCTGGACCAACTGATCAGAGCCTCCTTACCACCCTGGAAGTGACCATTGAAAGGAATTTTGAAAGAGATTATGTAATTTCTTTGCTTTTGCATGACATTGTATTTCATTCTACTTTGTCAGCAAAGAGAAGTAACTTGCATACAAATGTTTAAAAAATTATAAAAATATTTCTAATTCCCCTACATGGAATAAACTCAGTTAGTTTCTTAAATGTTCTGGCTTGTTCAAGCAGTGTCCAGTGTTGCCAGAAGAACAGCAGTACTGGAGTAGAGCTAGAGAAGCTTGATGAACTGAACTCTGTTTTGCTGAAAAATGTGGATGGGTCAAGAGAGTATTTTAAGAATTTCCACTAAATTCCTCTATCAACATGTTTTGTTCTAGAAATGTCACAAACTATCAAAAATATAAAATATATTCTAAATTCAAGACATCCTATTTACAACTATTTAGACTTGACATTAGAAAACATTTCTTTATGGAGAGGGTGATCAAACACTGGGTTGTGGTCAGCCATGAGCACCACACCCCTGCTCGCTTACTACCCCCATGGAATGGGGGAGAGAATTGGAAGAGTAAAAGTAAGAAAAGTTATGGGTTGAGATAAAGACAGTTTAATAGGTAAAGCAAAAGCTGCGCACGCAAGCAAAGCAAAACAGGGAATTCATTCACTGCTTCCCATGGGCAGGCAGGTGTTCAGCCATCCCCAGGACAGCAGGGCTCCATCACACGTAACGGTTACTTGGGAAGACAAACCACCATCACTTTGAACACCCCCACTTTCCTTCTCCTTCCCCCCAGCTTTATATGCTGAGCATGGAATGTCCCTTTGGCCAGCTGGGGTCAACTGTCCCAGCTGTGTCCTCCCCAAATTCTTGAGCACCCCCAGCCCACTCACTGGTGGGGTGGGGTGAGGAGCAGAAAAGGCCTTGACTGTGTGTGAGCACTGCTCAGCAGTGACAACATCCCTGTGTTATCAGCACTGTTTTCAGCACAAATCCAAAACACGGCCCCTTACTGGCTACTGTGAAGACAATTAACTCTATCCCAGCCAAAACCAGAACACGCTGGAACAGGCTTCCTAGAGAGGTTGTCAATGCCCCAAGGCTGCCAGTGTTTAAGAGGCATTTGGACAATGCCCTTACCAACATGCTTTAACTTTTGGTCAGCACTGAAGTGATCAGGCAGTTGGAGTAGATGATCATTGTAAGTCCCTTCCAACGGAAATACGCCTATTCTATTCTTTCTATTCCATTCCATTCCATTCCATTCCTTTCCATTCTATTCTATTCTATAAATTCATTGTGTTCATTTCTACACCAAAAGGTAAGATTTAGCTTTTTTTCATTTGGGGTGGGAAAAAGAGCAAGCTGTTTTACATTTTTTCTTTTGCTACCTCCTTTTTTAGTTACCTGTCGCAGAAACTTACTAGCCATTTGCCCATATACTTAAAGGTAAACCATACACAGCAGTGGAACTCAGAACTGAGAAATTCTGCCATGGTTCACAGACAATCTGGGCATTTTCATTCCCTTGAGGATATAGATCCTGTACTGTGCCATCCCAGCTGACACGAGCCAACTCACCACTAAGAGTTCCACTGAAGTCACTGAGACTATTCACACAGCAAAGACAATGCAATACTATTAAATGTGAATAAGGTTGGCACAATATGACCCCAACTCATCTTCATCACTGTAGGATATTGTGTAGTTTTTCTGGAGCTATAATGACTTGTATTTTGATATCTCTCACTATCAAGATGCAGATGCTAGGCATATGTGATTTCAGAGATGCTGCCTTGCATGCCAGCCATCCACATAGCGTGCCAGCAGTTACACCCATATTTTAACAAACAGATAAACACAGTTTTTTGGGTTCTGTTACAAATTCAGTCAATCATGGCAATTAATTCACAGTCCTCCTTCTAAATTAGTAAACAAAATTAGCCAAAACAGTGCCCTGAGCCCTCAAGTCTCACGTCACTTGGAGATCAAGCGTTACTGGCTTCCCACCATGGACAGCAAATGTGTTAAAAAACAACTGGCTTTTTAACCGAAATGGCTATGTGCATGCCTCAAAAACTAGAACGTGAAGAGAGGATGGAGTGCAGCTTTATGTTGTATTGCATCTAGCCCTGGATTTACTCCTTCTCATTTAACACTGCCCATTTAGCAAGGCAGGAGCAAATCCCTAGTAACTATACAAACTTCAGTGATATTATTTGTTCTATGCTGAGCTGAATTTGATCCACTCCCCTCAAGGGCAGTGTACATCTAATTACATGACATCTGCTGGCTTTATTATAATTCAAAGTGTTAAAGAAGTGTGAGTTTGTTGTGCTTTGAGGAACAAAGAAAGATATTTCCATACATCTCAGTGTTCACTGACTTTATAAACACTGAGATAAGAAAATATGTATAATTTTCCTGCCTTCCCTATGTTTCTCACACAAAATATTAAAATTATGCTGCCAGATTTATCTTACAGTCAGAAAATGTGTTCTATCATGCTTGCAAAACAATCCTACATATCTTTATGGTTAAATATGGTACTTGTGCATATTTTAAGTGATTATAGTACCCTTACTTTGTCTCAGAGCTGTTTTGTTTGTACTAAATAGCAATAATAAAGGTGACTAGATACCAATACTATACAGAATATTACAGGATATGGTAGCTTTGTATACTGAAAACCTCATATGTCTAAAGTCTTTGTATTCCAGAAAACACATCCTTACATATTACCTCACATATTCATTACTTTTCCATTTTAAAATTGTTCTCAATATTATTTAATGTTTTTCTGGATACCTCCATAGCTAGTTAGATGGAGTATTTTGCATCAGTATTGTGCATCATATTATTTGCACAGACTATTTAAAAACATACCCCTGCATTTATGGTTTACTTTCTTTTCCAAGTGTCCCACTTACTTATATATTTTCCAGAGGATTTACAGTGTTCACAGTTAACTGTGGCTTCTATAAATACTACATTTTTCAGTATCTACATCTTAATGCTTTCTTGTTTAAGTTTATAGCATATTAAGTTAATCAGCTCCTAGATGAAGTGGCAGATTTCTACACTCATGCCAGTTCACCATCTCTTGTGGGTTTTGTGTGTCTGTGCAATAAACCTGATAAGGAAAAAGAGCTGTCTGATCTTTTAACCCAGTTTGGATTATTTTGCAGCAAATGTGCAACCAAGGCTTCAGAAACAATGGAAGAACAGACAGAAGGCAGTAAAGAAATATGAAAATGTTACTTCATAAGATGTCTTGTAGTAAAATCCTAGAGAAATAAGTTATTTTGCCTCTTTCTACCTTTTCTGGGTTCTATGGAATTCAGAAAGAAGCTTCAGGAAGAAGAATCTACATATACAGAAAAAAAAGTGGACACATGGAGTACTCATGATCCACACTCCAAGTCCATCTCCTACAGCTTCAAGCAGAAGTTACTTATTTCATTTCTAAGGGCCAAACACGGGTTCTGTTGAAACTAACAGCAAAACTCTGAGACCTGTTTCCAAAATATGATAATAATCATAATTAAAAAAATTATAGGTTTTGAGATTTTATGATTGATAAGCTTAGCAGTCCTTCTAGTTAATATAACCTGGGAATTTGGTCTAGCAGGACTTAGTTACGGACTATTAGAATGTATTGGGTAAAATAACAATGTTTATAAGTCTAAAGTACAAAAAGTAGTGTGTACTATAACGTAGCGTTTCTTTTATTTCCAAAAATAAATGGCTTGCTGAGCAGATAGATATAAAAACAGGCCAAGTCACCCTATATAGCTTTTGTATAGCTATATCCATAGCAAAAATGCACGGCTTTTTGTAATCCAATGAATTTAATTTTCATTTTTACTTTTTAGTTGAGAAATCATTTCTCCAGCCAAGATGACTAAATATAAAATTGTAGGTTGGAATGTGTAATTTCACATCGCTATTAGATTATCAAAAAATAGCAACGGGAAATCAAAATGATGGGATGAGAGGGATCAGAAGAGATAAGAAAGGGACCTCAGTCAGAAGTCAAGAAAGAATAAGAGATGATTAAGTTAAGAGTGAAGATTGAAAGGGGTTTGTTTTGCCAATAGTGACAGCAGTGGATCTTGCCTTCATGCCCCCTTTCTTTATCTGTTGCCCTCCTCCTTGCCCTTCCCGAAGCTCCTGAAAGACATTTTCCACATTCTGTGGTAATGAAGCCGATCTAAGTGCAAATGTCTGCCACAGGTCTGCACAATGCCAGTGTTGTTCTAAGCACAGGAGCCATAGTTCAATAGTGCAAGGCCAGCTCTGATCCCATCTTGTACAGTATCTCCTCACAATTGTAGCCAGTGTTCTCATCTTATTTATTTTAAAGCGTATGTAGCTGCATTTGAAAATTTGAACAAGTATTTGTTGTTCAACAAATTTGTTGTTCAACTTTGCTACAAGTATTTATCTTTTTTCTCCCTGCTTTATGCTTATTTTACATGTTTTAATAAGCTTTAGTTATATTTTAATTGTTGTGTAACATGTACTTGCATTATGCATAACTGTAAAAATACAGCTGTAACTCACTTTATCCTTTCTCATTCCCAGTAACACAATCGTATGTTAATGAAGGTAAGGGTCATTGCCTCTAAACTCTAGCTTAGCACTAAAGTAATTCCTGCATCACTCAATCTCTGGAGAAAAAACTCTTATTTACATATTGTATGCATACTGCTGTTGGATTTTGTGCAGGACACTGAGAAATTCCTGCAGGAAATATTAGAAATGCCTTGTTCCATTGCTGCTAATGGGAAGGTGACACTCAGGTTAGGTAGAAGATGAAAACACAAACCGACCCTGCTTGACTTATCTCTCTGTGATGTGTGATTTTGCATGGGCACTTACATTTCACAACAATGAAATGCAAAATTCTGAAATAGATACCATTAAGAAATGTTTTCAGAAAATTAACTGTGAACAAAGAGAAGACACCTGCTACCATTCTGGACATAAATAATTGGAAGAGAACTACCTGGCTTATTTGTGAGAGAAGAACTTGTTTAAACAACTGCATTTATAAAACATTGTTTACCCCAGGGAACCTTCTACACCATGAATGTCAGAGGAAATTGTAGAAGGTCATATATCTCAGCTCTATGAACCAGTTGTCCTCACTGGCAGTGGATGTTTTGAATAAATAAGGCTTCATCCTGCTCTGGGGCAGGCTTACCTAATGTTGACTGATTTGTAAAGGCCACTTTCTACAGGAAAGAGTCCAAAATGTATGTTTTACAATGAAGATATTAAAAAACAATTTTTTTTTCACCTTTCCTTTCTTAGATCTAAACCAAAATGTTAAACATTTCCACAAATGCTAAATATTTTTACAAAGGTTTAGCCTGCCCATTGATTTTTTTTTTTTGAGTATATTGTTTCTCCAGCATGAGCACAGAACGAATCACATACACAGAGCTTCCCTTAAAGGACAGATTCAATGAATCAAGTACCAAAAATCACATATACCCAAGGCAGTCAAGATAGGAACTGAAGTTCCATTTCCTAGCAAATCTTTGTTACGACTATTTGTTTAGCAGATACCATTTTCCATTCAATTTCTTCAAAATATCCTCTTTGGCATATTCTTGCCTCTTTAAATATGCTTATTTATGGAAGGTCTACACAAACTCACCTTTCACCTAGTTAACAGACTGCAACATATCTGATGCTGTATTTGCTTTGTATTCTAAGCACCAGGAAATAAAGCAGCCCTTCTGCTGTGGGGCACTCCTGCCCTCACACTTGAGTCTCACTCCCCGCTCAGCCACATGCACGCATGGCATCGCACACCTGGGATCTGCTCAGTGGTCCTTCTGGGAGAGGAACATAAAGGAGTGCTTGGAGGCTGCTCCTTGAAACAATATAAAATGCAGCCTCAAACACCATCACATTGGAACCGCATGAACAAGGCTGTATGTTGTACTAGTTTTATGTTCCTGAGTGTTGCTGAAATAGTAGCGACAGCAGGAACAAATCACATCTCCAGTCATCCAAAGTTTAACACAGTACTCATGCAACCTACTTTACACATGCATACATCACAGCATGCAGATGTGTACATACTAAGAATGAGGATATATATTTGCAGAATTAGAGCCTTTACTGAATGCAGGGCTTTTTTTTTGTTTGTTTGTTTTTTTAATATTTTTCAAACAAATAGCTCCACATGTCATTGTTATTCAAAAATATTTTTGTTTCTTTTCAAAGCTGTGAAACTTTAAAAATGATGGATAATTACTTTGGAGGCGTCAAAAGTATTTCAGTTGAAATTGCATCTTTTCTGCTCACTATATTAAACAAAAAGTGTTCACCAGTTTTGCATGATTCAGTTTGCCTTTCAGTTTTGAATGTAATTATTTCATCATGTCTGTATAACTCAGAGTTAGGCACATATGCACTCATGTATTGAATTGTTTCAGGAAATCAAGTTTCTTATTGCCTTGTTCCAGGAAATCAGGTTTCTTATTGCCTTATAATATGAACTCAGCTTGTACAAAAAAGTGCTTAACACTTTAAAGCAGGTTTTTCTATTATCTCATTCCTGTGCGCACTGTGTTATGTGGTAATGGAAACCTCATCAATTACAGGCTGTTCAGTTACATCCTGTGTAATGCAGGGTCACCCTATGGAGCTTATATAGAATTACAGACAAAAGGCCTATTCTCTTCCATGTAAGCACAAACCCAAATTAATTTTGAGTCAGACTTGGCAGGATTTCAAATTTCTGCTGCCATGTTTGTTAAAAAGAATGAGATTAATGAATACAATTATTTTATAAGACCACTGACTTATATCCTAAAAATGCTGATGCATTACGGCACCCACTCTGTGGCCCATTTTGCACATGGAAATCTCCTTTGTGCGAAGCCTTGCTTCCTCTCTTCCTAATCCTGATTTCAGCCCCTTTCTGGTACTATTTGATCTCTCTCAGTGCCTACTAGGTCATGTGCATAAGTTTTTCCATAGATTTCAGCATTTGATCTATTGGCCCCAGCATACTTCATTATGTGAAGGAATAACAGTAAGAAATTATTAGATGGATAGTCTGAAAATCATTTCAGTACAACATGTTGTCCCTGGCTGTTTGGCAACATTCTCTCTGCTTTGTACTTATTTCCTGGGGGAATTTCTCATATATTGCATTGCCTGAAGCCAGCCCTTGCACTGATCTTTCACATCTACATTGCTGTTTGACTCTAACCTGGTCAGGAGGGAATGCAGGAGAGAACACCCTGGTTTAGGGCTATCAGCAGCAATAAGACGGGACTGACTCAGGTCCTCACTTGACAACAGTATTTTAACTGAATTCCACTAACAGCTGAAAGTGCTCAGCTTTCCTAAAATCTATGCTGAGAGCATAACTGTATGAGCTACTGGAAAATAAAGGTAAGCAGCTTTACTGAACACAGGAAGAGGCTAATCAGTGAATTTTGATACTGATTTAAATGGAAGCAGAATTAGACTGATTCTCCAGCTGGATTTTAAATGCTTGGTATTAAATGTTTTTGAAATGCAGGACTACTATTTTTGTATGTATAACCCCCACATCAGATACCTTCGCCAACAGCGATATCTTCTTGTGAATACACAAGAACAATTTGTTGAAAATTAGTCCTCTGGTAACCTGTACACTCCCACAATTCACACAAAACCAGAGTCAGCCACAGGGAAGAACTATCAAGTGCTTCTAGAAAGCTATTAGGAGAAAGAAGGCTCTTGTGTAAATTTCCTTTTAAATCTCACATATAGGAATAACCCATGCTGCTGCTGTACTATGCACATTTCTAATATTTCCATTTCTCAGGTAACCTGAGGAATCTCTGCACAGAAATACAGGGGTGGGGGGGAGGTCTGGAGTGGTCAGGTCGGTTCATATCTATGAATTATTTATTAGCCTTTGTTTTGTCAATAGTTTGATATTGGAGCTGTCAAATATCAAGAGAGCAGAAAGCAGCCAACCCTGTGGAATTGTACTCAATTTAAGATCTATTCTAGCAGATTATTGCCTGCAACTGCTGCCATGGAAGTTTTCAGGTACACAACACAGATTTGCTAACTTCAGTCATGAGCATTGTTCCATGGACTTCTGTGGGACTGCTGTCAATAGGTACTGCTGCTGTGTGTAGGAGGTACAAACTAAACACTAAGTACTGAAAATGTTTTGCAAAATGGAGGATTACTATGTACTTCAGCTGAAGACAGTTCACCCACTGTAATGTCGTTTTAATGGATTATCTTCTCTACCGATCTAGAAAAAACAAAACAAGCCTTTCTTTTCATATAAAAATGCAGGCCTCGTTAAACACAGATTACTAACTTTAAATCCCGCAGTGCTGCTGCAGGAGTATAAGCACCACAGTTTCCAAAGATCTATTATTTTCTCAACATTTTGTGACAATTTTTTTCTGAAAAGTTGGATACTCTGATTTCAGAATCAAAATTGTATGTAATACCCGGATCCATTGAGACCTTTTGAGGTTTCCAAAGACCTACTTGCTTATTTTCCTAATTGAGCAAACATAATTTTTTTCTTTCTTTTTCATTTCTAATTCAAATTGTGAATGAGTTTTAATCAGTTTTGTAGAGACAAAACTTTTTAAGGCAATCAACTGCACTAAGAACATCTCATATATGGGATCTTTTTAAAGGTGTATCAGCTGTATCAGAGTAATAATCCTTTGTTTCTTGTTTATAAACATGTGAAGGTAAAGCACACCCTTAAAGCATTGTGCAGTTTCATTTTAGGCACACTTGTAATCCTTACTGTTATTTTAAGTGTTATGTCCAAAAGAATCAAGGTTCTCAAAATTGCACTGTCTGTCCAGGTACTGTTGTTTTGTCTTTGCTCTTCCCAGTAACTTTGATTGATTGTGAGAAATGTGACAGAGGTAGAAGTCACACAGATAATGAGCTTCCTACAAATGTAATGAAAGTAGTCAAGCAGATGAGAGTGATTTTATACATAGCGTCTGTAAGTGCCACAGCAAAAGGAAAAACTGCAACATGAGCTCACCCAGTTCAAACACAAGAGAAACCATACGGGGGAGACACTCATAAATGGCCTGGCCAAGACAGAAGCTGCAATCAAAGTGTGAGGCATACATCCTGAGAAAAACCTGCACCAGTTCCAGTATTTCTTAGACAAAGACTCCTCCTACTTACAGTGAAACTGTTATCAATGTCTTGAATGGAAGCCAGATTAAGTCCCTAATTTGTAAATTCTAACAAAAGCATTATTTCGTCTAGCATTAACAGACCTCATATCATCCTGAAAGCTAATTTGCAGTTATTAAAACAAATTAAGGCTCCTTCTTCTTATATGTTTACATCAAAAATAACAGTAATGATAAAAATTAAAATGTTCAAGATTTAATCTGTACATGTGATTCACTCAATTAAACCTGAACGCTGTTTTGGGGAGGGAATCATTATAGTTACTTTTTTCTTCTTGATGCTTCATTTATAACTCTAGTTACCTCCAAACCTTCTTCCCTGTGTAGTCTCCCCCTTTTTCCTCCCACCTCCTGCTTAGTACCATTTTGCAACCTCAAGCACAAACACCCCTACCCTACATAGGCAAAGAAGGTTCACTGCATGTAAGATTCCCGCAGGCCCACACACCTAGGGGAGATAAATGAAATCAGAATACATTAATAAGTACCAGACTCAAAGCTTTGCCTGAAGTGCTTTGCAAGATGCATCATACTCATCTGTTCTCTTCCTCCTGTGCTGATCAGCAGAAACCTTCCTCTTTCAGGCCAGAGGGGGAAAAATAAGAGCTTAGGTCAGGGAAAATGAATTATTGCTGTTACTGTAATGCCAAAAAGTGTTTACTAGGCAATGAAGGTAGCCTTAACCAGCTAGACTGAGCATGCTTTTAACTGGTCCTTCCAAAGGATAAAAGCAACCAACTTGTCATGACAGTAAAAAAATTTCAGACAATTTAAAAATGGCCATAATGAGTTGCTTTCAGGCTAATGTCTTGTATATATTCAAATATTTTGAAAAAAAAATAAACTCTTGCCAGTCCTGATGGTTTCTAAACTAATGCATATACATATCCCCAGGAGAAAACTCAGAAAGAACAATCTGTGTGCTTATATTGACAAAGAAGTGCAACAGAACATGTGATAGCATACATATCATATCATGGTAGAAACCCCAGCAGAGTATTATTTAACTTTGCGAGTGATTAACATACTGCAACTTAACATGTTGCAATAATAAATTAATCACAAATAAGCAGAACTAAAATGAATACAGGTAATACCAAACACTGCAGGACCTGCTTTTCCTTAGCTCTGGAGCTCTTTTGTTCTTATAAACAAAAGCTTAAATTAGTAAAGTTGCATTTTGTACCTTTTGAACAGCTTTGAGGCTGCTAAAGGAAAGCCACTGTCCGCTGGAAATAACATCCTGCACGGGAAGCAGAAAGCACATTTTCTCTTTCCCTTTTAGACTCTAGGTACAATGCAAGGTTGTGGAAATACTGATGCACTCACCCAGAAACCAGATTAACACTTCTCAGCCAAAAAATAGAGAGGAAAAAAGATCCTATAGTGAGGTGTATCTACAGACTCACTGAACAGACAAATTGCCAAATAAAGGGTGCGCATTCTATCAGGTGGAGTTGGATTTAGCAAAATATGAACAGCATAGATTAAAAACGGCAGTAAATTAAAAAAGAATAACTAACCCAAGATAACAAATGAACAATACGAGACAAAGAGGCAAAACTGACAGCCATCCTGGTAGAAAAAGGAAATCAGAGGTGATCAGTTCATGCAAAACTCGCGGCAGTTGGGAATAAGCAGATTACTATGCAGAGCACATGGAGCTGGGATAAAGCTAAACCCTCGAAGACATTTCTCTCCGCGGCTTTTGTATCCAGCCCCTTTGTTTCCCAGAGACATGTCTGGGGCTCTCCCCATCCCTCTCCCTCTACAGCAGCCCTGCGGGGCCGTTTTGTCCCTCTCTACCGAAGCTCCGCGCCCCCGCCCCGGGCCAGGTTTAGCCCGGGCTCCTTCGGCTCTTTGTGTCGAAGGGGACGAGGCAGCCTCAGCCGCGGAGGCAGAGGACGGGGCTAGTGGGGGAGCCCCAAGTGCGGGAGAGAAGCAGGGTGGAGGGAGCCTGCGGGGCTGCAGCGGGACCGCGGGCAGCGACGGACCCGAGAGATGACGGGGCCGGGGGCTGACGGGGGAGCCGGAGGAATCCCCCGACGCCGGGCTCCGGGGGGCGCGGCCGGCAGGGGAGATGCGCGGCTCCCTCCAAAGACCCGCCGGGGCTGCCGGGGCTACGGGAGCAGCCGCTGCAGGGGGTCCAACAGACCCCCACTCCCGGGAGGGCTGCGGCAGGTACCCGCAAACGCCGCCGCAGGTCTGCGCACCCCTCCGCGCCCCGCTCGCCCTCTCCCGCGGGTCTGCCCGCCTCTCCGCGCCCTCCTCGCCCTGCCCCCGCAGTCCGGGGAGGCAGGGGGAGGGCGGCAGGGTGTGCGCCGTGGGGGATTAGTGGGACGCCGCGGCTCCGCCTTCCCCTTTCGCATCCCGGGCGCGATGAGAGGGGGAGATGGACCCGCGCCGGCGGGACTGGCACCATGACATTCGCCGGCTTCGTGGTGGCGCTGGTGATAGGGACGATCCCCGGAGCCCGCGGGCTGGGGCAGGTCTCCGTCGGCCTCCCGGCCGCCCGCCACCCGCACGCCCCGGCTGGCAGCGCCCCGGCCCCGCCGCCGCCCCTTGCC
>VZTO01000090.1:25087-35641 GCA_013400615.1 Syrrhaptes paradoxus
GGGGGGTAGAGCGGCGGCGGGGCCGCGGGGTCTCCGGGACGGAGAGGCTCAGCCGGGCGGCCGCGTTCTCCCATCCCGTCCCCGGTTCCCCGGCGGCCGTCGCTGGAGGGAACGGGTGGGCGGACAGCTCTTGCCAAAGTGACAGCAAAAGGTTTTCTGAGAGGAGATGTTAAACTTTTACATCAGCAGCGGCACTGGAAAGACGGAGGTCCTGTCTTGTTTTATTCCGACGCTACTTCAGTACGAGGTAAATCGCGTTAGGAAGCTGTGCCTTGCGTATTGCAGTAGGCTCAGTTAGCCAGGACTGGCATTCCCCGTTCTGTGACTGGGTGCACTTCTCTGGGAAGCACTGGGTCTATAGAAGGTAAATCGCAGAAGGAAAAGCAAAAGGATGCCCTGCTCTAAACACAAACTGCTCATATAAAGATCTCTTTCTTTCTTTGGTTTCCCACTTCTTGGGATAATGGGGTTCCCAGGTTAGTGCTGGTGCTTGAGGACATCTGTGAACGCAAGCAAGAGACCTGTGCTTCCCTCACACACACTCCTGGCTAAACTCTCACCGACTTCAGTGCAAGTTTTCAGTGCTAAGGACTGAACAGCAATTTCAGCATTTAGCCCTTGAGCAGCTGATCAGCTTTACACTTCGTCAGTCTTGGCACTCCTCCACAGGGTTAAATATATTTATGTACAGTCTTGTTTTGAATGACTTCACATTTTCTTTGACATTGCCCTGGTATTATGTCCCACCTAAATAAGAATTCTGTCCTATCTATATCTGTACTAAAAATAATAAAGCAATAATTGTTGCAATGAAAATAAAAATTTCCTTGTTGCCCTTCCTTTTACATATTTTATAATACCACAAGGTCAGCAAGGAAGTTGATCATCAGTATTGTTATAACTAATTTTGTTCTTGTGGAAGTTGGTTTTGGATTGGGGTTTTTTTTATTAATTTACTTTCAGATCTCTGAAGAGGATGGTTATCTTTCTCTTCCAACAATAGCCCTAGAAGGTGTGTCAGATACGGAACTGAAAAAAAGATGGTAAATTGAACAATGTGATAATTATCCATATGGAGGCACTAAGGTCCAAAGTGATAATTTATGCATTAGAAAAAAAGGCAGCTTTCCAAAGCTGTGTTCAAAGTCAAATGTACTCCTTCAAGAAGATAGAATGATGTTACGGATTACAGATGTTTCCCTGGAAAGAATACCAGGCAGCTGATGCCACAGAGGAGAAAAGAGATAACTAGACACAGATGAAAAAAAATTCAGAAGACTTCACGCACTTTAACCAGTGTTAGTTTGGGAAAGGGTCCCACAGTTGCTTCTTTAATTTAGCCCATCATATTTATAGCTATTTTCAGAATTCTTCAGTCTGGTTCCCAAAATACTTTGTGAGGATCTTAGACACTTGTTACAGTGAAGAATAACATGTCATTTTATTGCTAAGAACCCACTCTTGCACTTAGAAGTAAATTCCATAATGTCCTCTAAGTTCAGCACAAACTTGACTAAAGTAAAAAATGCCAAAAATACTGCATGCTTTGGGTTTAGGAGTGTTTCTCCAGTCTTTTCAGAATGCTGCTTTTTTTTTCACCAGAAAAAGGAAATCCAGGTTAGCCCCTGTAAAGAGGGAGGACATAGCTACTGAAAAATAGCCAGTACTTTCTAACTGAAAAGTCATCTGCTTTTGTTGGACTCAGTGGTAAACTCTCAGTGACATCAACAGGCCAAACATCTGTCCAGAAGCCTTCGTGGAGGCAATACAAAAAAATTAGAGAGTATGTGAGACGGCTTAAGGTGGAATATGGAAATAAATCAAGCCATTTGCCCAGAAATAAACATTATTATAACATTTGTCCTGAAGTATGTTCCTTTCTTACAGGAAGCAAAGAAATGCAAGTAAGGCAATGTTATGATACAGTTTATAGCTAGAGAAGAACAGAATATTCAGAGATAAACTCACTGCATCTGTTGCTTTAGTACATGTGCTAGGGAAGCCCATGCTCAGTTATCAGGCACCTGCAGTAACTAAATACAATACCATGTTCAAAGCCTTCACTGTAAATCTCCTGGCTTTTCTAGCTTAAATATTAAGACTTATCTGCAAAGTTAATTGGCTAAACTTGTGCATGTATATATATTGAACTGTGTTATATTTTAACATTAACACTGAAAAATTTTTTAAAAGTGCCTTTGCAATTATGCTATGCGCTACCAGTCTTAATTCAGTTTTATAGGCTAAAATAATAGATTTTGGTGTTTCATTTCCTTCCTTCTAAAACGAGAGACATCTGGGTAATATTATTTATTCATGCCTTGAAAGCAAGTAAACCAAATACAAATATATATAAATTATCATGATTAACCAAGGAAATCATAGAGGTAAATAAGTGAGTACAAGAGTATCCTCTACACAGAGCCAGTGTAAGGACATAGACCTGTTGGAGCAGGTCCAGAAGAGGGCCACAAAGATGATCAGAGGGCTGAAGCACCTCCCATATGAGGACATGGTGAGAGAGTTGGGCTTCTTTAGCCTGGAGAAGGCTCCAGGGAGACCTTATAGTAGCCTTCCAGTACCTAAAGGGGGCTACAGGAGAGATGGGGAGTGTAGTGATAGGATGAGGGGTAATGGTTTTAAGCTGAGAGAGGGTAGATTTATATTCAATATTAGGAAGAAATATTTTCCTGTGAGGGTGGTGAGGCAGTGGCCCAGGTTGCCCAGAGAAGCTGTGGATGCCCCATCCCTGGAGGGGTTCAAGGCCAGGCTGGATGAGGCTTTGAGCAACCTGGGCTAGTGGGAGGTGTCCCTGCCCATGGCAGGGGGGTTGGAACTCGATGATATTTAAGGTCCCTTCCAGCCCAAACCATTCTATGATTAGTTCAGCAGAATTTAGTATTTCAGTTACTGCTAATAACAACTTAACTGTAGTGTAGTCATGCTTCAAAAAAGAAGCTTACTTCAGTGCCTATAAGCAACTGCTGCCACACAATGTTTACATGGCGTGTAGTTACAGTATTCTGCATTATACGTTATTTGTGCTATGTTGTTACATATCTAATTTAAAGCTCTTTGAGAAAGTGGGTTAACTATTTTTCTTTATTTTACAAAGGGGAAACAACACAAGAGAGGGTAAGTGTCTTTGCCAGAGGTCACACTACCAATCAGTGACAGAACTGGAAATAAAATACATGTCTCCAGAATGGCCAGATTGTAGAGTCTTTCCATTTAAATTGCTTTTATCACAGGGTAATTAATTCCACTAATGCCAATTAAATAATGCTTCACTAAACTTTTTTGAGAGAAGAATCAAGCCTCAGGCTCATAGTCTGAATACTAGATTATTCTCCCTCCCCGTTATACTATAGTCCAAGCAGTTGATGGAAGGTCTTTTGGGGTTTTGTTTTTTTTTTTTTTAATAGCATAGAGTTAAAAAAAATATGATGAAAAATTAGACATGAATGTCTATATTTTCCTTCTAAAAAGCAGCTCTTCTGGAACCATTCTTATTGCAGCAGCACAGCATGAGACCCCTCATTTTCTACAGCTCTGTACCACATAAAACAATTGTAGTCCTTTAGAGCCCTTTGCATTCCTAACACTCCAGTTTATTTTTTCAGAGCCTTAAACCATTGATCATTGACATGATGAATCTCATTGCTGCAGAGGAACCAATTCAGCACATTACACACTCAATACATACAGTATTTATGAAACTTCTAATATAAGGATCCTTGAGTATGCAATAATGCCCTCTGCTAAAGTACTCATGATAGTCCTTAAAAAGTAGTTCTGATGGATGCACACTTTTTTCAAGGTTAAAATACCAGGAGAAAATAGTTACAATTTTAGACTAAGAGCAGTGCTCAGGAAAGTAATGGGCAACAGCAGTCATTGATCACAGCGGGTGTCATCTATAGTTCTGCTGAATTCAACAGGATTAATTTCTTTGATTTTAGCCAGGCCTGACCCCAGAGGGAAAAAAATTAACGCTGATCTGACCTGGTGTTAGATTGGACCTATACTACAGGTAGATTTTTTACAAGAACCTCATGCAATCTGATGACTTAGCTTAATTCTGAAACTGGGATAGACTCTTCTAAATGTATTATGAATCATCCACTAGTATTCTGAAATACTGCGGGTTGTAATGTGGCTACATGGGATATACAGCATGTATTGCACTTTATGTCAATTTGGACTTACCTAATTGACTCCAAGGCAACAGAGATGAATTATCAGTGGAGGGCCTTTCTCTGGCACTATCCTATGTTGCAACACCTTGTAAATGAAAACGGAAATAAAAATATCTGCTGTTTTTACAGATTTCCAAAATTCAAAATACTTCTTTCACTTTGCTTTAAACCTGCAATTTCAGAGCACTCAGCACCAGGGTGAAAGGCCCAGGCAACTTCTACTTCTGATCCCTCTTTTCCAAATCTACATTTACAGCCAAATTAGAAACCTTTGAACACAGGTGTTTATGAAGGAACTACTGGCACACCTTTAGCCAACACCATAAACCCCACTGCTGCAGCACTTACATGTACAGCAAAAATGAAAGTGACTCCCATTCTGTTTTCAATTCAGCCACACACACTAACAACAATGCTTGTTCTCAGTGAAATGTAGAAAGTAAAATAGGGTTTGAAGTTACCCAGCATGGCTGGATGTGAAAATGGTATAAGAAAAGAGTCCAAGCACACCACTTGTGCGGTTTATAGCACAATTCCTTTGAAGCTCTTCTGCTTTTGAAGTTAATTGAAAGTTGGCTAGAGGTTTTCCTCTGCCTTTTTTCCTGGGTGTCTCATCTTGAGCCTATATGGCAGGTGTTGTGGAGCAAGTCTCAGCAGCACCCACTGGATACCCTTACTTCCTTGCATTTGCAAGTATAACTTAATCTCTTTTAAACACTGATAGCAGATGGGCAAGACTCCGACTTGGGCAGATACCAGGGAAACTAAAATTAACAGACTGTATGTAAACAACATTAATTGACCGCCAGTAACCTCGGCTAGAACATAGTTAGAAGAAATGCATATGTATTTTTTGTGTATATAAATTAAGAAGTTTCTGTTATTGCATTCTTAAATATAAGGCTGAATTAAGTTTATCATAAGACCACAGTATGTGTCCTAGAGCTGCCTGGTAGACCTGCTTTGTGCTCTGTGCTCTTATTTCTAACTCTTGTGGGGTCAATTCAGCTCTGCTCATCATTCCTTTTCCTAAGCAGTGCTGAGGAAGGCATTAAGAGCCAGGGGGAGGATCCCTGTACTCTCATGTTCCCTGCTTTTGAGCTTGGTATTGAGGCAGTGAAGGTTTGATAAACACTTTAAGCAGAGGCTTGACACCTTATTGAGGTGGTGGAGTGGGGAGAGAGTGTGTGTTTCTCAGAACATTGCATAAAAGCCAGAGTAGATATTCCTGCATTAGTTCTACTCCCAACATCTCTAGCTTTCTTTAGCAACTAAAAGAGCCAAAACCTCATAGTTTAAAAATTTAGAGATGCTACCATATCTATGACTCCAGAAACCTAGAGCCTCCAGTGCATATGCTTGAACCAGACCTGTTTTCCAAGAAGTAATTCAGCTTCTCCAGAGCTTCTTGTGCACTAGGGAAAGCACAGAAGGAAGCCCCTTGGGCACACCTGTTGAGGTGCAGCATAGGCTTGTGGTGTTAAAATGTAACAGCAGAAGATTTAACCAGTGAAGTTGAGAATTAACCTTTCAGTCATGCTAAATATTATCTTTCTTGCTGCCTATGAAGTGAAAGAGTGTTTCCTGGTCATTTTATCAACTGATTATCTTGCAATTAAGATATTAACACATTCTTAATAACAAGGTTGAATCATAAGTAATAAATAGATACTTGGTAATACAGCATAAATATACATGATGGCAGATAATGTTGGTCATCTTGCAACTAGGATCAATGTACAAATGAAACACAGATCTATGTTTCAGATAAGCTACTGAAGTTAAAGTCTGTATTTTAAAGTTCTGTTATGTTTTATGAGGTGTCCATTTTACTGTAACTAATGTACCTCTTGATCCAGTAAAATAACTACCAGGGGTCCAAATACTGCAGCATTTTGAGTAAACTACGGAGCAGTAATTTTCTCATTAGTTTGCCCTTTGGTTTGTTTGCTACATAATTATGACTCATTGTGATATAGGTTGACACATACTTCAAAGTGCATACGAAACAAAAAATACTGTATAATTTTACTGGTCAGATACAATGCTGAAATTCTGAGCTAGAAGGACATAGAATGGAGTTAGGAAAACGTAGCAGAGATATTAACCTTTCAGAGGGTTTTCAGTTCTAACTTTTCTTTACAAAAATAGTTTTACTTACTGTTTTGCTTGAGATGAGAATGCTGAATTTTTCCCTGGATGGTTTAGATTAATCATAGCTGTAGAAATCAACACTGTCCTATAAGGAGAGTAGCAAGTCAATGCAAGCAGCATGTTAGAACTATACCATATATTCAGTTCTCTCTACTAAACAGCAGGTGTAATAAAAGGTTCAATATTTACATGGAAAAATAAGCTTTATTTCTTTCTAGATTAAATCATCAGGTGAAAATCAAGAATATTTAAAATTTGTTAAAAAATTACCTTTAACAATTATCTCGTGTGTTTTCTATCTGATAGAAGCTGTTTTTGTATTGTCTTTTCTTGTGAGATGAACAAAGATCTGTCACAAATGCTACTACTTTTCATAAAACGTTGGTGTTCCTATGAGCAGCTGTAAATCTACAGGAAAAAGGCAAACAAAAATATTTTGTTGTGATATTAGATGACTTTTAAAAAAAATCCCTCATATATTGTTTTCATCTATGTCTTTTCCTACAGACACGTGGAAATAAGGCACTGTCCCTTCCAGTCATTTTTCCCTTCCTTACCAACTGATACCAGTAGTGTGTTTGCCCACCTCAACAGGGACCAGACAGCCCCTAGGGTTCTTTAGGGGAGTGGGTGGTGAGGGAGAGGCTGTTTTCTTTGTTTAATGGTATGTGTCCACAGTGAGAACTCTGGGCTCTTCAAACTTCTTTCCTGAGGCTTCTACTGGAGAGCCAAAGGATTTAAAATTAATTTCATTTTTAATTGTTGGCAAAAGAGTTTCTGATGTGCAGAAGTTACCTCTTGTTACTGGGAATCTATAAATACAGAAAGAGGATTGAGCCCAATTCTGCCATGGAGACCGTAGAAGAAAATCTTATTCTTCAACTACTCCCTTTTTCAAATACTTGAAATATTGCGCAATGTGTACTCAGGAAACATTTCAGTAGGTGTCATGGAAGACTGTAAGCAATCACGTACAAAAATAAACTTATGTTTGGAGATGATATCTTCATAATTGCTTTCTCCTATGTCAGGATCACTTGGCTATGACTGCAGTTGATGTCTCAAATGAAAATAATAGTCTATACATAAGTCTGGTGAAGAGCAGAAATAAACAAAATTCCAGACTCTGTCTGTATGTGACACAAAAAAACAAAGAGAAAAATTATAAAGACAGATAAACAGTGTGCAACATGCCTATGGTACTGTTATAATTAACTCATTAATAGTCCTCTATTGTGAATAATTGTTCACTCTGTAACATGAGTTGAATAAATTTTGTTTGTGATTTACTACACAGTAAGCTACTGCTGAGAAAGTAAATAGGAGGCAAAAAGGAACACACAAAATCAAATCTGAGGTTAATTAATTCCTCGAGGCAGTTGTTTGGTGGTTTTGTAAAATATACTGAACTAAATTAAAACTAGGACATAATCTGAGTGAAAACTGAAAAGAAAAAAATGGATCTACCTATTATTATAAACAAATACATGAACACATATACAATGAAATGCAGCCACAAACACTGACTGTTTTATCCCATTGCCAAAAGCCCTGCAAGCTGGAGGATGGCGTAGATTCTGATTTTAAGAAGATCACAGAGCTGAGACAGATGGATTAACTGAGATTTCAGGCAATACTAACACCTACAATTAGGCTATGTTTGATAATTTAATGTAAATTTATTCTTTCTTGTTGAATTACTGCTCTGTTACAACTCTCTGTTCTGCTTCTGTAGAGTTATACCTATTATCAGCTTTTTCCTGCCTTTACCAGTGGCACTGGGCTAGGCACTGGGCTAAACAGCAGATGCGTCTGGCACCTCAAGTAAAACAACTGTAATATAAAAATGCAAACTCTATTAATTTTCTTGGATTTGTGTGTTCTGTAGCTCTCAAGAAGCAGACTTGTTTTTTCCAGTTCTTTTAGATGATTCGTCATGTTTTTAGCTTGTTTTGTCTGAGAATTTGGTAAAGAACACTCCTGAAACAATAAAACTGTATCCAATATTTTTTTGTCTGAGAACAAGTATGAACAAATGCATTCTTTGGCTAACATAAACTGCTGACATCCATGACATGCATAATGTTACACGGGTCAGAGCAAAAGCTATGCAATCCATGTGGTTGTTTTCTGATTCCTTTAAATTTAATTCAATTATGTGGAAGCTAAAAGTATAGCAGATATATATATACACATACAGACTTCTTTTTTGGGTAGAGGTAACCACATTTAACTAATTATGTATAGCCTGTACCTACTTTTTGGGGGGTTAGATGTTTTACTAAGTTGTAGCATCAGAAGGATCAGAAATGTGGTATTATTTCAGCATAAGAAGCAAAATGTTTTCCTCATGGGAAAAATAAGGTTATCGGCTTTTGTGTATCACTGTACAAGAATGTTAGGTGTGACAGAGTGTTTCTTAGAAGCAGCTCACTCAAAGAGCACGAAGTAAGATGGAAATACATGAAATGGGAATTCTCTCCACAGATGGAAAATCAAGTTACGAGTCTTTTGTGCAGGATACATTAACTGAGGAATGGAGTATCTTGGAGGCTTATTTTTTTTTATTTTTCTTTTTAACCAGGGTCAGTGAGACTCCAGGGTGGCAAGAATGAGTTTGAAGGTACAGTGGAAGTTTATTTGAATGGAATCTGGGGAACAATCTGTGGGAGCCACTGGGACAATAATGATGCAACAGTTGTATGTCGACAGCTTGCACTTGGGTAAGTTTCAGTCTGAGTAAAAAATGGTCAACTTATTTTAATGATGTTTCAGTATAAGGGACGATATATTTTGCAAATCCTGAGGGCTTTCTGTGTGTCATGATTGTTTTTTCTGTTCAAAAGTTGTTGAATGATGAAATTGTTCTTACTGGAATCCTTCACTTCCTTCAACTGCATTGTACTTCAAAGAGGTTGCTGTGGGAATCAGTATTTCATTTGAAAGCTGCATGTGGGATCTGGAGAGGAGCAGGGCCAGGGTGGATGCTAAAGTTCCAAAGTGAAAACTAGCAGAAAAGATTAGGGCAAACAAAAAATACTTTACTAGAGCATATGAGAGATGTACATGAGGGCAGAAATATGAGGTCTGATCCTGGTCTCACTTATGTAAGTGTCAATTAAGAACAGAGCCAGTGAGGTTGCTGAATCTATAATAATGTAAATGTGGCCAGAATTAGTCTCTACGTGGGCTCCTAATTGTCCAGGAAAATTCCTGGTTCTTGGGACCATAAGATTACCCTGGTAATCATCCATTCTATCCTGCCAAAAAACATCTGGGGCTCACCCTAGGTTTTTGGAAAATGTAGTATTTTTGTTGTGCACGTCTTATTGTAACTAGATAATCTGTATGATTTACTTTCAGAATTGCACATTGATAACAAAACCCAAAACCAGACAAGTTTTGCAGTTTTACATTTTCATTGAAACATTTTACAGAGTTATAGTAATATAGCACAGGCTGAAAGTCCTTACATTGTGCTAACACCTCACTGTTCTCATTGACCACTACATCCCACTGCTTTCAGAATGGAGTTAATCAACAGGACCCTTAACATAATTTTGTCATTCAGCTCTAGATAATGCCTATAGTGGTGCTCCAGATGCAATAGTAAGATGAAACTGAGGTAAGGAAGAAAATCTCCATACCA
Organism: Syrrhaptes paradoxus; assembly: GCA_013400615.1. NCBI lineage: Eukaryota > Metazoa > Chordata > Aves > Pterocliformes > Pteroclidae > Syrrhaptes > Syrrhaptes paradoxus. The sequence continues at coordinate 35,090 of VZTO01000090.1, forward strand.
AAAGGGAGTTTTAAAAATAAAATGGAATTTCAGCTCCTAGAAAATCAATGTTGCTCAAGTCAGGCAACCAAATTACTTACAATACCCCTCCTTTAGCACTCCATTCAATTTGTATTTTCTCAGTAAGCCACAAAGTATGGCTGGCTTTATTGCCTTTTTAACATTTCTTTCATTTACAAATCAAAGTAATTTTTGATGATTCAATTCAATGATTCAAAATTCAATGATTTTGTTTGCTAGAAGTAGGAGGGGACTTTTATAGCATACTTGCACTGTGACATTCCTGATGATTATTCCACTTTTCAAGACTGCGAGCCAGAACTGAATCTAAGCTGTTTTATAGTGTTCAATACTAATCTGGACACACCATGCCAACTTATAAAAATATGAGGATTAGGTGAGATAAAAGTTCAGCCATCTGGAGGCTGTGATTTTGCTTATGACTTCAGCTGTCTACGTGCAATGTCTCCTTTCCTCATTTTCATAGAATCATAGAACAGTGTGTGGGATGGAAGGGACCTTTAAAGGTCATCTAGACCAACTGACCGCTTC
>VZTO01000091.1:0-21884 GCA_013400615.1 Syrrhaptes paradoxus
CTCAACTTTGCTCCCGATTTCTCCATTTCCTCCCCCCCAGTAGCACAGGGGAATGGGGGATGGGGGTTGTGGTCAGTTCATCACACGTTGTTTCTGCTGCTCCTTCCTCCTCTGAGGGAAGACTCATCATGCTCTTCCACTGCTCCAGCATCCATGGGAGACAGTCCTCCACGAATTTTTCCAATGTGAGTCCTTCCCACAGGCTACAGTTCTTCACGAACTGCCACAGTGAACAGACTGTTCCCACATGGGTCCTCCATGGGGCCACAAGCCCTGCCACAGCAAATCTGCTGCAGCGTGGGCTCCTCTCTCCACAGGACCACAGGTCCTGCCAGGAGCCTGCTCCAGTGTGGGCTTCCCATGGGGTCACAGCCTCCTTTGGGCATCCACCTGCTCCAGCATGGGGTCTTCCATGGGCTACAGGTGGAGATCTGCTCCACTGTAAACCTCCGTGGGCTGCAGTGGGACAGCCTGCCTCACCATGGTCTTCACCACAGAATGCAGGAGAATCCCTGCTCTGGCACCTGGAGCACCTCCTCCCTTCCTTCTTCACTGACCTCATTGTCCACAGCAGAGTTGTTTCTCTCACATATTATCACTCCTCTCTCTTACTGCAATTTCCGTTGCAGAGGTTTTCCCCCTTCTTAAATATGTTATCACAGAGGCACTCCCACTGTCACTGATGGTCTTGGCCTTGGCCAGTGGTGGGCCAGCTTCTCGCAGAAGCCACACCTGTAGCCTCCTCTGCTGCCAAACCTTGCCATGCAAACCCAATATACCCTGTGTGCTCTGGCTTTCATGGGCAACCCGGATGTGTATTTGCTGATAGTGCTTCCTCGCTGGGATAACTTGCAGTTCAAGAAGACTGCAGTCACTAAGGTCAATTTGGAGGAAAAGGGGGAGCCTCCACTCCTCACACATTCTCCTGGAACTGGCTGGAGGCTATTGAAGGTGACAGCCCTTACATTTGGGTTGTTCTGGGGTTCTCTAGGAGGGAGAGTTCGATGGCTGTTATGATACCAGTGCTGTAGAAACCAATCAGCTTCTCCAGCTATGGTAGTAAGAATATCTGAGAGGTTTTGCATCAGTCTGAGTAAACATATCTGTGACATGCTAAGCTAAGAAATATTCTGCCTTAATCACAGGGTGTGTTTGCTGCTTTAGATATTTGAGTTAAATACTTGGGTATTTTCAGTTGACAATACTTCCTTCAATTTTATATTATCCCTTGTTATTTAACAGTCTTAGTCACTGAAAAAGAAAACTCGTTAAAACATGCAAGCTCTTGATACTTTCATTGCTGTATGTTCCTTGTGTTTTTCTCTTTCTAGGTTCTAAATGTCTTTCATTGATGATTCAGGCTATCTAGGCTGACTTTTGGTCTATTTCAATGCAATCTATTGTGGTATAGAGACTTTGGAAACAGAAGCCTCTCTGAATTTTCCTATCTTAAACCAGTTACAAGCAGGAACTTGTGTCATGGGCCAGGCAGGTGGACGGTGTATTATTCCACTACAGATCTAAATTAGATACCTGTTGTCTCTAAGGACAAGAAATACTTGTTTGCTGGTGTAATTTTAGGCAACAGGCCTAAAATCTTGGGTTTGAACCATGTGTGATGAAAAGTGCACTTTTTTTCATTACTGTGACTGAAATCAGCAAATGTAGCTGCTTCCTTTAAACTCTTTTTTTTGGATATAATTTATTAAACAACAGGCATGTTAACATGCAGGCAAAATAAGCAAAAGATGAGGTTGTTCATGGCCTCATTAGTCTGTAAATCCTAAACAGAAGCTTTTGGTTGGTAAGCTGCTTTACNCCAGGCTGGATGAGGCTTTGAGCAACCTGGTCTAGTGGAGGGTGTCCCTGCCCATGGCAGGGGGTTTGGAAGTTGATGATCTTTAAGGTCCCTTCCAACCCATTCTGTGATTCTATGACAAACTAATGTGTTCTGAATGTTTCTTTGGAGATATTTGAGACTTTACTTTTTATTCCTATTTTCAGGGAAATTCAAATGGCATTGCTACTGTGGATGTTTCAGCAGGTTTTGTGGGACTAGAAAGCTATGTGGAGATACCGGCTGTTTTCCTTACAGCATTTGCAACATATGCAGGACCTTTGCTTTGGGCCGTTCATCTGCTGTGCTACTTGAGTTCTGAAGTTAGCAGGTAATGATGTTTTGATCTAAAGTAATTCTTCTCTACATACTGCAGATATAAACACCATCCATATAGTGTATACCTTTCCAAACAAGTAGTTTTGTTCGCATCATTTTTTTCCTTGGAATTCATTTTTCTATTAGAAAAGTGCATGTTCTTTTTTTGGTATGAGTGTGTACCACCTCTCTCTTCCAGTTTCATTTTCTTTGCAGAAGTTTTGCACTGGGAATATATGTGTATGTTTTAATAATTTTTCTTAATGTGTTCTTAGTTTGCTATGCTAAATTACTTAGAATTTTGTGACGTTTTGTTGTAACAGCATGTGCTGCCTAAAAACATTCTTCTTGGAACCTATTAAGTAGGAGACCTGGGAAGAACTTTTAATGTAATAGAATAGAACTAAAACTTAACTAATATGCTCTTCTTTGAATGTCTGTCCTTGTTTGGCATAGTGACATACAATTTTTTATAATAAACAGATTTATTTTATTGTATGTTACTGGTTATTGCAGTAATTTACTTTTGGGTATCTTGTGTAGCGGATGGGTTACTGTAAAATGAATTAGTGCATTTGGAGTTTTAAGAAGACGTAGTTGGAAAATGCTTAGGTAACTTAGAGTGTGCATGTAAAATCCAATTGGAGTCTGTAGTATTGCGTCTAACGCATCCAAACTGAGAGATGCAGTATGTTAAAATAGAGAGAGGAATTGTAAATTCTATATTGTATAATATCAATGCACAAATGCAAAAACTTGAAATATTTTTACAGAAATAACATTCGACAGTGACTAAATTCTTATCATCCCAGAGTCTTTTCTCTTGTTAGCTGTGGAATTTAAATGTACACTTTTTTTAATAAGGAACAAAATATTGCAGCAGGCTTGGCAAGTGGAATTTTAGACAGTATTTAGTTCATCACAACTCTGCCTTATGCATTGTCATCTTCTGTAAACCTGACTTCCTTTTATCTATGGAGTGTCATCTGGTCTCATCCTGTTGGCATTTTTTGTTTTCTGGCTTCTCTGTTCCTTTCGGTTGCTTGTTTTGGGCTGTACCTACACTATGAACTTGGCACATGTGTGTTCATCGAAGGCGTAAGGAGATGGAATTCTCAGCTGACCAAGCTGTGTACACTAGTGGAGGTTTTTGGACCAGGAAGGACCTCTTCTAGCAGGCTAAGTTCCTGCACAGTCAACTCCTCTCTTCATTGCTCCATATTAACAAGCACCTTTAACAGGTAGTTATTGGAATTATGCAGCTCAGCACTGGGCCGTTGTATTGCTATAGTAATGGACTCCTTAACATAGATTGAGAGTCACTGTAGAATATTAGCTCTTAGTCTCAGGCCAACTACCTTGAAGTCATCTTTGGTCTTATGTAGATTGATTCTGTCTAAGTACTGATCCTTATGTAAAATGCCTCTGAAAAACAGCCTTTTCTCTGTTCATTCTGATATTTTTTTGCTTCAGGAATAGTGTGGACTACACTAATTATTGATGTGTGGATTTGTGTAACCACAGAAACCCCTTTCTTGAGTTTTCCTTATTACCTGGTGTCTTGACACCAAACTCAGTTTTAACTCTCGGTTCCTAAAGCTCCTCAGTTTAGCTTTAATTATTGCTTTGCTGCATCAATACATCTTCCCAGTATCCGAGCTCTTCAAGTTTTCTCCATTCTTTCAACTCTATTTAAAAAGAATGACCATGTACTTAAAAAAGCCCTGCCTCTTGTAAACATGTGACCCATGTGCTGTTTTTCCCAGTTCCTTTATACCTCTGCCATCTGGTTCTGGCTGAGATGGAGTCAGTATCCCCACAGCAGCCCTCACAGTGCTGAGTGTTACCCTGGCAGCCAGCAGGGTGTTTATATCACATCTTGGGAGGGGGCGGGGCTGGGGCAGCTGACCCGGATTGGCTATTCCATACCATGTGACATCAGCTCAGCCATAGAAGCCAAAGGAAGGGAGGAGGAGGGGAGCATCCGTTACTATGTTTGTCTCCAGGAGCAGCCGCTACACATACTGAAGCTCTGCTTTCCCAGGAAAGGGACAGACGTTGCTTACTGAGGGGAAGTAGAGAACACCTTTGTTTACCTTTTGTTTCTGTGCATAGCCTTGGCCTTTGGTTTAATTAAACTCCTTTTATCTTGATCCACGAGTCTTTCATCTTATTCTCCCCCTTTATTTTGCTGAAGGGGGAGTGACAGAGGGGCCTGGTGGGCACCTGGCATCCAGCCAAGGTTAACCCACCGCACCTATGTTTAAAATAGTATTAGACAGTTTCACTGATCGCATTCATTTTCCTGTGTTTTTTTTTAATCAGTCCTACTTTCCATTTTTCATTATTACACTGTAGATGCTTTGGAACTGGAGCTTCTTGCTTGTGCTTGGAGGACTCTGAGCACAGTGGAATAAACAGTCTCAGTGCCATTGTCTGGGGAGGGAGAGGGAAAGTATAAGAGCTCCTGTGCTGTTGTTAAAGAGCTGAAGTTTTAATATTTTTTAAACCCTAGACTGCAGCCTGTGATGAACACTAACATGCAATGAAGAGATGATACTCTATAGCATGTTTTTTTGAAAGCTCTTCTAACAAAATAATAAACTTTCTGTAACAAAATCTTTGAGGATCTCTACTTGTTTAGTATTGCTTGAAATAACATGCCTCTGTAGTAGTGTTCATTGTTGTTCTGATGTTTTCGTGGTTGAATTTTTGCAGATTAAAGCTCAGCTAGTACTGTTGCCAGGTACAGTGCTGGTTTAAACTGCTCTCAAGTGGGTAGCTGTGACCTGTAATACCCACATCATGTATGTAAGTAGATTCCATAGTGTCTGTAGCCATTTTAAGGTTCATTTGGGTCAACTGGTAAGGTTATTTCCTCTACGAAACAGTGAGTGACTCTGGACTGGAAGCTCTGTAGCTGCTGGGACTTGCTTAAATTGGTGCTTGGAACTTGGTCTGTTTACTGCTTATTTTACTCTTGTCTTTTGCTGTTGCTGGCCAAATGGTTGTCTTATTACTTTGTCTTTATTCCTTGGAGCCAAAGCTGAAACTGCAGAAGGCAGAGCTCAGCTGCTTCGTGTATTTTTTTAAATGTATGGGAGACTGTTTTTCAAAAACTGCTGAATGCTTTGGAGTGTTCTTTATAAAAGGCTTTTTATTAGCTGTTCTATAAGCAATATGTCTTGGTCAGTGGAATTCCAACCCTTTCCTTTTTTTTTTTCAATGTGGTCCTGAGTGCAAGATGATCTTTCCCTACTTTCTCCAGATAGGCAGGTCTAAAACAATCCACCTGGGTTTTTTTGGAGTTTGCAGGGTGGGTCCTATTAGATTGCCCCAGGATGTCCTCAGCATTCCTGACTCATCCTGGTACAGTCTCAGCTGAATGGGTGTGCCCAGAGCTGCTCAGCGGTGCCATTCTTAGCAAAGTCCCTAGCATACTGCAGCCTGTTTCAGAGCTGTTCCATCTGAGGAAGTTGACCTGGACAGGCAAGTCTGACTTCAGTGGCAGCTTTCTTTGTTTATTCTAGCCACTTAGCAGAGCCCATGCAATTTATACCTGCATCAGTTGGGTTGACTTACCAGATCTTCTTGCTGCAGTTCTTAAAAGCTGAGCTCCACTAGGCCAAGACTTCTTAGGGACAAGTACACATGCATACCCTTCCCTCTCTCTGAACTTTGTGCTTATGAAGTCACAGAATATTTGTGTCTGGAGTCCAACCCTCCTGTCCAAAGGAGGATCAACCAGAGCAGGTCCCTTAGGGCCATGCCCAGTTGGTTTTTGGATATCTCCAGGGATGGACATTCCAGGGTCTTCTTGGGCACCCTATTCCAGTAGATGACAACCCTCTCAGTAAAACAGTTGTTTTCTGATGTTTAAGTGGACTTTGTTGTATTTAATTTTGTGTCCATTGCCTTTCATCCTTTCACTGGGCACCACTGAAGAGAGTCTGGGTATATCCTTACTTCTGCCCATCACATATTTGTGAACATTGAGATCTCTTGCTCAAGCTTCTCTACACAAGGCTAAACAATCCCAACGTTCTCTCTCTCATTTGATGTCAGATCCTTCAATCCCTTTATAATCTTTCTGACCTTTCAGTAGACTTGCTCCAGAATGAACACCTATGTCTGTCTTGTACTGGGGAGCTCAGGACTGTATCCAGAATCCCAGATGTGATCTCGCCACTGCTGAGCAGAAGGGAAAGATCTCCTCCCTCAACCCACTGGCTCTGCTTTTCCTGCTACAGCCCTGGGCTGACTCACGGGAACATTGCTGCTCGTGTTGAAGTTGTTGTCCACTGGAAACAACTTACGTCCTTCTCTGCCAAGCTGTTTTCTAGATGGTCAGCCCCAAGTCTGTCCCAGTGCATGAGTTTATTCTTTCCCAGATGCAGGGCTTGGCATCTCCCTTTGTTGAACTTCATGAGTTTCTTGTCAGCCCATTTCTCCAGCCTGTAGAAGTGCCTCTGAATGGCAACAGACCTATCCAGTGTATGAGCCACTCCTCCCAGTTTTGCATTGTGTGCAGACATGCCAAGAAGGCACTCTGCCCCATCATCCAGGTCATTAATGAAGATGTTAAACAGTATCATCCCCATTTGTCATAGAATCATAGAATGGTTTGGGTTGGAAAGGGCCTTAAAGATCATCAAGTTCCAACCCCCCTGCCATGGGCAGGGACACCCTCCACTAGACCAGGTTGCTCAAAGCCTCATCCAGCCTGGCCTTGAACACCTCCAGGGATGGGGCATCCGCAGCCTCCCTGGGCAACCTGTTCCAGTGTCTCACCACCCTCATAGTGAAAAATTTCTTCCTAATGTCTAGTCTAAATTTACCCTCTTTTAGCTTATACCCGTTACCCCTTGTTCTCTCACTACACTCCCTGATAAAGAGTGCCTCCCCATCTCTCCTGTAGGCCCCCTTCAGGTACTGGAAGGCTGCTATTAAGTCTCCTCGGAGCCTTCTCTTCTCCAGGCTGAACAACCCCAACTCTTTCAGCCTGTCCTCATAGGGGAGGTGCTCTAGCCCTCTGATTAATTTTGTGGCTCTCCTCTGGACTCTCTCCAACAGGTCCATGTCTTTTTTATGTTGGGGGCCCCACATCTGAACACAGTACTCCAGGTGGGGTCTCACGAGAGCAGAGTAGAGGGGGAGAATCACCTCCCTTGACCTGCTGCTAATGCTTCTCTTGATGCAGCCCAGGACACGGTTGGCTTTCTGGGCTGCAAGCGCACACTGCCGGCTCATGTTGAGCTTCTCATCCACCAATACCCCCAAGTCCTTCTCCTCAGAGCTGCTCTCTATCCATTCTCTGCCCAGCCTGTATTTGTGCTTGGGATTGCCTCGACCCACGTGCAGGACCTTGCACTTGGCCTTGTTAAATTTCATGAGGTTTGCATGGGCCCACCTCTCCAGCTTGTCAAGGTCCCTCTGGATGGCATCCCTTCCCTCCAGCGTGTCCACCACACTGCACAGCTTGGTGTCATCAGCAAACTTGCTGAAGGTGCACTCCATCCCACTGTCCATGTCTCCATCAAGCCCTGGGCTTGATCATTAGTGACTGGCCTGTAGATGGACTTTGTGCTGCTGATCAAAACCATGTGAGCCCAGCAGCAGAGCCACTTTCTAGTCAACCTCACTGTCCACTTTCCTAGCCTGGACAGCATCAGATGCCTGTGAGGATATTGTGGGAACGGTGTTAAAAGACTCTTTGTGAGGTGAAAGTGCATTAGATACATGTAGCCCATGTACCTTCGGCCAATATGGTATGATGGAACAGAAGATAAGGAGGTTTTGAAATAATACATTTCCTGTGGAAATGTAGTTGGAACTCTTTAAACAATTTGCTTTCGTCTGATCAAACACATATAAATATAAAATATACTCTTCATATCGAAAGGTAAATATGTTTCTAAAATAAGTAAGTGGCCTGTGATAGACAGTCACATGGATATTGCTGCCATTTTTAGTCCTTCAGGCTCTCCTAAGAAACTTGGCAGATTAAATGTGATGGGATTTTCACAGACAGAAATAGTAAAAACAGCTTTTCGGCTTCCGTCACCATGGAAACTGTGCAATAACTCTTGAAACTATTTTTGAGACAGGGAGTACTGACTGAACTGATGCCTAAACTTAACCAAGTATTCTTTCTGTGACTTGCATAAATTCCAGAGAGCACCTGATTCATGTAAAGGGTAGTTTTTACAGTGACCACTGTATTGCTCTGGTCAGAAGTCGAACCTTGGATTTTGGGATCCTGAAGACGGGGTAAAGGGCCATATTGTTGGATAATCTGACCCTACATTATGTTACCTCACTGAGCAATGCACTCTAAATGCATTCAATTTTCAAGCTTCTACCCACACAAAATTGTCATGTGAGTGACGTTCAGAGTGTTGTGTAATTACCACTCTTTAGCTAGGTGTTTCGATGGTTTTCAGATTACTTGCACATTGGAATCTCTGTTGTATTTGGTTTAATGTGTCACGTATCAGGGGGAACTGGTGGACGTTTCCTGGCATTAGAAGGCTGCATGCTTATTGGCTGTTCTTCCTTAGTGATCAAAAGTTATAACAGTGCTTTCATGTTAGGAAATGGCTTTCAAGTAGTGAAAATGGAAGTTATGCCCAACAGAAGGGTATTAATAGTTGCAAGACTTTAATGTTATGCCATGACTTCGTCAATGTAGAATGACAGCACAAGAAACTAAAGTTTTGATGTGAATTCTTTAATAATGCTGTTCTAAACAGAATTAGGAAGGCCTTCTAGCAAATGGAATTTCAGCAGTTAACATCAGCTTTTGTCATTTTCAGCCTAGTATGTTTGATTCGTGGAGTCTCCCATTCACAATTCATGTTAATAAAATAATCCTTTTTCTTTCTGACATAAGCTGGACATGCAGTGAGTGTTGCAATATAGTTTTTTGGGGGTTTTTTTTAGTCCCAGGTAGAAAATGCAGCTCTTCTTAAAGGAACAATCCAAACATTTTTCCCTAACCTTTCATTATTTTACATAAGTGGTTTTTAATTCTTCTGGTTTCACTCTATTCTCTCTTCCTTAGGTTAGTTAAAGCTGAAAAAATATTGGCAACTAGGAATACACTGCTGCATTCTCTAGAATAGTAATACCTATTACCTGTTGTGTTTGCCAGCAGTCCCATTCTCTAAATGAAAAAATAAATAACATGAGTAGAAGAAAGTATCTACTTGTTTGTTGATTTGTATGGAAATCTTGGAGTGATTTGATAAATTGGAATGGGTCTTTATTGCCACAAGCTGGAAGGGTATTTTACTTACTTAGGCATCTCCTGACATGCTGTCATTGCAGTGATGGCTGGACATTTCTCTTAGACATTGTTAGTGCTAGATCTTAGGGTTGCCTGCAGTTGCCTCTATTTTATAAACAAATGACAAGTAGCTTCAAAGCTATTTGCAAAATAAATGTCATCCTCTTGCTCCATGGACTGGTTATGCAGCTGTGGTGTGGAAGCTGAAACACTTTCTGTGTAAATGTTAAGGGAAGTTGCGTGCACAGAATTTATAAATACACAGATATGGGGTGGTTAGGTTATTTTTGCTGTGTGTAGATATATGTGTCTGAACAGATTTGGAACTTAAAGAATAATGATCTAATTTTTGGTACAGTTGGTATATCCCACATGAGGTTTGCTTTCTGGTAATAACTGATGAGTCTAATTGAGAACATGTTCTCCAGTGTGCTGGTTACTGCCCAAAGGCATTGTAGAATTGGCTGCACAGCTTTTAAATGGTCTTACTGATGCTGTATACTGCCATTGCTATGAGATTGTTCTCACAGACAGAACTGCTGGCTTAGGCAGAGGCCACTTTAAGCAAGCGTGTTAGATACACCTTTTAATTTTTAAGTCATCTATCACTTTGTGGGTGATCTCGAATTGAAAAAGTTCTGAAATTGTTTTTTATATCTGCCCAAGCTCTAATCTGAGTTTTTATGGTTACATTGTTTTCCTCCTCTTCCTCTTCTGGTGTTCATGTGACTTCTAGGAGTATGTTCAAAAGCACATAGCTGAATTGGCTGTACAACCTTCCAGTTCTCAGTGTATCTGTACAGCTACAAGCTTCTTTTTGTCCTACCTAGGATGCAGGTATGCAGTATCTCTTTGCTGTACAAAAGGGTGCAGTATTTGACCTTTATTCTTGTTTGTAACCTCTGCATTGTGAGACAATGTTTTTCTGCAATCCTGTATGGCTAGATTTACAAATGCTGCTTACACAAAAGAGTTTATTAAATTTAATATACACATAAGCTTATTGAATCTATTAGGAGAGTCAACATTAATGACATTGGGCATGAGTAGCCTAGGGGACATCAATTTCAGGCAGAAATTTGGGATCCAAGGGTAAACATCCAGATGTTCTTCCAATAATAATGACAATCTAGACAGGATCTGTTAGCAGGACTCTAAAAAGACTTCAAAAGCCTCTGATAAAAAAATGAAAAAAAAAATGAAGGGACGGTTAGTTAAGGTTCTGTTTGTGAATGAACTTCTGGTAGCCCTTTGTAGTCAACCACAACTGTTGGAACTTAACAGAGGAAAGCTGTGTTATTTTCAAAAATCATTGGCACTGGGGTGCAATAAAAGGAATTTTAGTAAATTCTGATGAAAGATTAGGTTTGTCTATATTGACATCTAAGATATCTTTATTAGTCCACACAGGTGTTAGTAGAGGAAGGGCCTGAAGCCTGCTGCTGTGAAATGAAGTTATACTTTCCTGTGCTTCCCCTCTGTCTCTGACTCACTTCTCCTTCTCTCTTGCTTGCTACCCGTCTCTCTCACTCACCTGGTATCCCTCTCTTTGCCTTGCTTGGTGTCCTTCCCATCGCTCTCTCTTGATATCCCCTTACCACACCCCCCCTACTCAAGCTTTGCTTCCCTCTTGGACACACTTTACATCTCTTTGATGTGCTTTGCTTCTCTCCCTCTCACATTTGCCTTCTCTCTTGTGCATTTTCTGTCTTGTCACTAAAATTTGCAACTGGCTCATGCTGACTCAGGAAGAGAGGCAAGGACTCAAACTGTAAAATTACAAAAGTAAATATTTATTCATGTGCATGAGGTGCCCCAGCCAAATTAGGGCACCTCAAATGTGGTTTTACACAGGGTTCTTATACCTTTGTTCATGTTTCTCTCTTGCTGTCCCTATCTGTCTGCCTTGCTATATACCTGTCTTCCTGGCCCTGCCCCACCAAGCTGTTCCTCTCTCTGTTGCTTTCCCACCCTGTCACAGATGCTTCTCCTCCTTGTGCCCCCATCTCTCATGCCTGGGCTTTCACCATCTCTCATGCATGGATGTTCCCTGACCCTTCTGTGTGCCGGCGTTTCCCACCTCTTGTGCACGTGCTTCTCCTCGTCACATGTGCTTACCTCTCTGTCATGGGCTTCCCCACTCTCACTCTCTCCTCCCCCATGTGCTTCTGTCCCTTCGTAAGCATGCTTCTCCACTATCATGCTTCCCTATGTGCTTTCCTCCTCACTTGCTTCCTCCCTCACACTTCCCCTCACATGATCCCTCTTCGTGCTTTTTCCCCCCCTGACACACACTTGCTCCCTCTCACTGTTGTGCCTTCTCCCTCTCATGTGCACATCCTCCTTGCCTTGTGTGCACCTTCTCCCCCTCTCACCTGCACTTTACTTTCTCTTACACACTTCTACACACTTCTTCCTTTCTTGCATGCGCTTCCACCTTCTCACACGTGCATCTCTCCCTCCCTCTTGCCTGCTTGCCTCTCCTTTATGTTCTTCCTCAGTCTGGCACACTTCCATCTCTTTTGTGTGGTCCTCCCCTCCTTTACATGTTCTCCTCCTGCGTGCTTCCCCTTTGCATGCTTCCCCCTGTCATGCATGCACTCTCCTCCTTGCACATAGACTTTTTCCTTCTCACAGGTGGGCTGCTTCTGACGCATGCTCTCCCTCTCTCACTTGAATGTGCTTTGTCTCTCCCTTGCTTTCTTTCTCTCTTGTGCAATTTTGCTGTCTTTGGTGTCTTTGTCTTGTGCATCTATCTGTCTCTTGCTTTTCCTTTTCATATGTTCCTTTTGCCTCTCCTTTCTTGCGTGCTTTCCCATGTCTCACACTTTTCTCATCTCCCATACATACTCAAATACTTACAGATTCAAATTGCTTGCAGTTTCCCTCTGTCACACATTCAGTCTCTCACCTTAGTCGTCCTTCTCTCCCACCTTCACTCTCTCACATGCCTCCTCTTTCTCTTGCACTTCCCTCCCTCATTCTCTTTGCCTCTTTGTCACTTGCTTACCTTCTCTTTTGCATGCTTTCCTGTTTCAGACAGACTTTTTCTTTCTTGCCTGCACTTTCCCTCTCTTAAACATGCAGTCTCTCACTTGTGCTTTCTCCTCCTCACTTGCTCTCTGCCCCTTCTATCTGTACAGTTTTTCCTCTCAATCCTTAGAGTTTACTGCAACCATACCTGGCTTTCTGCTTGCCTTGGACCTGCTTTCCTTCTCTTAGATTTACATTTCCCTTGTGTTGGGCATTTTCCATCTCTTGGATGAGCTTTGCCTCTGTTTTTCAAGCTTTCTTGAGTCCCTCCCCACACATGCTGGCTTTCCCTCCTCTCTCCCCCCTCATTCTCTCCATTTGTTTCTCTTCCCTTTCTCTGTTGTCCCTTCTCCCCCTCTCTCCCCTTCTCACATTCCTTCTCACTCTGAGGCTTCCCCTCTCTTTCTGTCTTTCTCTCTACACCCCTATGTCCCTCTCTTTGACACCCTTTTCTCATGTGCCGTTTGCCTTTCTCTCTGATGTGTTTTGCCTGTCCCTCATGTATACCCTTATCAATGATGGATGAAAGTATCGAGTGCACCCTCAATAAGGTTGCAGGCGACACCAAGCTGGGTGGGAGTGTTTATCTACTTGAGGGTAGAAAGGCTCAACAGAGGGATCTGGATAACCTGGATGGATGGGCTGAGGGCAATTGTATGAGGTTCAACAAGGCTTGGTGTTGGGTCCTGCACTTGGGTCATAACAACCTCATGCAATGCTAGAAGATTGTGCCAGAAATAGTGTGGCCAGCAGGACTAGGCAAGTGATGGTCACTTGGCACTGGTGAGGCCACACCTTCAATAAGACTGTGTTCAGTTTTGGGCCCCTCACTACAAGAAAAACATTGAGGTGCTGGAGCATGTCCAAAGAAGAGCAACATAACTGGTGAAGGGGCTAGAGAACAAGTCTTATGAGGAGCAGCAGAGGGAACTGGGTTGTTTGATGAAAAGGAGGCTGAGGGGAGACCTTATTGCTCCCTACAACTACCTGAAAGGAGATTTGTAGTGAAGAAGAGTGTTGGTCTGTTTTCTCAGGCAGCAAGTGATAGAATGAGAGGAAGCAGCCTCAAGTTCCACCAGGGCAGGTTTAGGAAGTAGGAAAATTTCTTCACTGAAAGGGTTGTCAAGCACTGCAAGAGGCTTTCCAGGAAAGTGGTAGAATCACCATCCCTGTAGGTATTTAAAAGACATGTAGATGTGGCGCTTAGGGACATGGTTTAGGGAGTAGACTTGGTAGTGTTAAGATAATGGTTGGACTCAATGATCTTGAAGGTCTTTTCCAACCTAAATAATTCTATGTGCTCTGCTTCTTGCATGTATGTTCCCTCTCTTGTGCTTTCCTTGCCCCTCAGAGCTTGCTTTCTCCTGCATGTTTTGCCTCTCCTGCATTTCACCTCTCTAATGTGCTGTGCCCCTCTCATGTGCTTTTTTCTTCTACTTTCCTACTTCCCTATTTTATTCTGTCACTTTGCCTTTTGCACACGCTTTGTCTCGTGTGCAATTTCCTTCACTCGCTTGCTTCGCCTTCTTGCAGATTCTTTCTCCCTCTTGCACACTTCCCTTTCACATGCATTTCTGTGCCTCATGCATGTTGTCTTTCTCGCATGCACGTTTCCTCTCTTTTTCATGCTTTGCCTCTTGTGTGCCTTACCTTTCATGTGCTTTGCCTCTTCCTCATTTGTGCATTGTATCTCTTTTACACATGCACTTTGCCTGCCTCTCTTGCATGCCTGTATGTCTCTGTCTCTCTCTTGCACTTCTCAGTCTCTTGTGCTCATGCTTTACCTCTTGTGCATGCAAGCTTTGCCTCTCCTGTGAATGCTTTGCCACTCTCCCTTTCTCATATGCACTTGGATGCTTTGTCTTATGTGCTTTGCTGCTGCTATGCTAATTTAGGCACTTTGCTCTCTCATTCTCTCTTGCTTTCCTGTCTAACATTCTTTCCTGCCCTTTCATGCATTTCCATCTCTGTTTTTCTTTCTCAAGCTTTCAGTCTCTCACTATCCCCATCTTGCTTGCTATCTCACTCTGTCTTGCAGTACATCTCTCTCTCTTGATCGCTATTGCTCTCTCTCAGACACATTCCCCAACCTTTCCTCTCTTTTGAACTTTCCATGTGACTCTCCATCTCTTTCTTCCCCCATCCTCCTTTCCCTATCTTATCTGTCTCCAGTTCTCTCTGTCCTCTCTTCTTTGTTTCCTTGGTCTCTTTTGCTCTCTGTATCTCCCATCTTTTCCCTCTCCCTCACATGTGCTTTTTCTCTCAGTTGTGTTCCTTCCCTCTAACTCTCTTCCAGACATAATTTGCCTCTCTCCCTCACACTTTGCCTCTCATGTGCTTTTTTTCCCCTCTTGTGCTTGCCTTTTTTATTCTCACTTCCTTTGCCTCTCTCACTGTTTCTCACATGCTTTTCCATCTCTGACACATTCTTGCATGCACTTTCCCTCTTGCTCCTGCTTTCAGTCCCTCCCTTGTGCTTTCCGTCCATTGTTTGCTATTTATGTTATTGCCTGTCCCTCTTTTTCGCTCTTGGTATCCCTCTCTGTTTCCCCCCTTGCTATACATCTGTCTTGGGCTTTCCCTTTGTCTCCTGTGTGCTCTCTTTCTCCCTCACAAATTACCTCCCAATCTCACTCTTACGTTCCTTCTCTCTATTTTGCTTCTGCCTCTTTGTCTCTGCCTGTCTTGGGCTTTCACTGTACTCCCTCTGTCTGTCCTTCCATTTGTGTCTCTCCCTCAGACATGCTTTTCCTCTTTGCAGTGTGCTTTCTCACTCTCTCAGTTCTTTCCGTCCCCCTCACCTTTCCCTCTCTCTTCGTCATGTTCTCCATTTTTTGTAGAAACTCTGCATTCTTTTTCACGTGTTTTCCCTCTCATTCTGTTTGGCTTTCTCTTTCACAGGCCCTTCCCCTTTCTCACAATCTTAAAGACACTTCAGTTATCTCTGATGTACTTTGTCTCTCACATATGCTTTGCCTCTCTCTTGGTTTCTGTATTTCGCATGTTCTTGTAAGCATTTGTGCTCTTGCATGTTTATTTTCTGTTTTCTATTTCTTCCCTGTTCCCCACCTCTTCCTCCAACCTTCCCATCTCCCTATTGCTTTCTCATTTGCTTTCACTTTCCCTGTGTATTTTTCTCCTCCCTTCTTCCACCCCCCCCAGTTTTTCCTTCCTTCTCAGATATGCTTTCCTTCTCTTTCAGATTGATTTTCTTTTTTTCTGTAACATGTTCCTGCTTTTGCAGTTTTCCTCTTTTGCTTGCACTTTCCCACTTGTGCTTTCTTTCACTTGTGTTTTTCTTTCCTCTCTGTTGTGCTATTCCTTGATATCTGTTGCTGTCCCTCTCTTGCGTTTCCCTATTCTCTTGCTTTCCTTCTCTCTCTCATCTTTCTTGTTCCCTTTCTTTCTCCACCTCTCTCCCCCCTCCCTCTGTTCTGTGCTCTTCCCACCCACCTTGGTTTCCATGTTTTTTTGCCTTCACCTGCCCCCTTTTCCCTCTCTCTTGGACTGTCTTTGCCAGTGTGTCACATGCTATTCCATCTCTGACAGTTTTCCTCTTTCTTATGTGCACTGTCCCTCTAATGCTTGCAGTTTCTTGCTTGTGCTCTCACTCTTGTTCACTGTTGAACTCTTACCTGCTCACTTCTTCCCTCTTTTGCTTTGCCTCTCTTGAGCTTTCCATTAATCTCGGACATGTTTTCCCTCTCTTTTGGATGTGCTTTGCCTTTCTCTTGGACGTGCTTTCCCACTCTCTGATAAGCTTTCCCTGGTGCATGTGCCTCTGTTCTCACTCTTGCTTCCCTTGTCTCCCCTGTGCATTTACACTCACTACCACACCCTCTAGCCTGTTTCTTCTCTCTCATGGTCTCTCATTTTCTCCCTGTCTTGCATGCTTTGTCTCCTCTCTTCCACGCACATTTTCCAGCTAGCTCACTTTTCCTTGTGGTTTCCTCTCCCTTTTTTTTTGGCTGTCCCTCTTTCTCATGCTGTACCTCTCTCTGACATACTTTCCCTTTGTATTGCTTCACTCTGCACATGGTTTGCCTCTCTCTCATGTGGTTTGCCTCTCTAGGAGTTTTTTTTTCCCCTCTCTCTCCAATGTACTTTACTTCTCTCGTCCCTCTGCCTCTTGCTTGAATTCTCTTTTGGGCAGTCCCCCCCCATCCCCAATCTTTTGCACTTTCCTCCCTTGTTCTGCCTCACTTTCCCTCTCCCTCTTTTGCTTTGCCATTCTGTCTTTTGTTTTCCCCATCCCTTGCATGCTTTTCATATCTGAAACATTTCCTTTCTTGCATGCACGTTCCATAATTTATGCTTTCAGTCCCTCTCATGCTTTCTTCTGAGTCTCATTATCCCTCTCTCTAATGCACAGTACGCCCCCCCACACCCACACCCTATCTCGATACGATGCATTTTTGCTCTCATGCACACTTTGACTGTCTCTTAGGCTTTCCTTTTGTCTCCTTTGACTCTTGTGTATTTCTCTCTTCTCTTGTTTTCCTCTCTTATTCTTTTGCTTTCCCCTTCTCTGTCTTGTTTTCTCACTCTTTCCTCATCTTGCATGCTTTATCCCAGTTGCAGTTTTCATATCTTCTAATTGCAGTTTGTCTTGCCCCACTCCAGTGGATGTCGAGAGAGGTTTTTTGTGATTCCCTGAAAAGGAGCACTGTCTAGGTGGAGTCAGACAATGACTCGAGGAAACAGTACAACATGATTTTATCTACCTCAGCAACTGCAAAAACATCACGAATCAACTTCTCAGAGTCAAGCACCAAATCACACTTATCAATTATAAGACAGTAGAAAAGAGTTGAAAAGTAAGAAAGAGGGGGAGAAAGACAGAGTTAAAGAGACAGAGACACACAAACAGAGGCACAGAGAACATCACCAATCCCTCATTCCAGCACGCATCTTCTCTTCAGGCAGAAGTCTTTGTTTCAGGCAGGAACTCCATGTGTGGGGTGGTGATGGGTCGACCAGGGGGTTATGGGGTCAGCGGCAAGTAAAGTTCAGGCTCACCTTGTATACAGTTTGATCTGGTCCAGTCCTGGACCACCCCTCGGGGGTTGGCCTAGCATCCAGGTCACATTTGGAGTTGACCTTTGAGGGGTGCAACAGCCCTGCATCCAGGTTAGCTTCATGGTGGGGCCAGGGGGTCACCTGGTTCTCCACCAAGGAGATGACTCCAGCCCTCAGCGCCCATGCCCCACCTTGGCAGATGTAACAACTTGCTAATGTTCCTAGACATGGTGGCGTCTCTTCTTTAGGAATATTTTGTCTGAGTGCTCTGCCCAAGCACTGCTAGTGGAGTCTCTTCCTTAGAAAGTGTTCTGCTCATTGTTTGAGACATAAACATGGATCATCCGGGAGGGGATGGGTAGCAATCCATCCCTGACACAGTCTTCCTTTTGCTCACGCTTCCTGTCCCTTGTGATCTTCCTCCCTTTCTTACGCTCTAGCCCTTGCTGTCTCCTTCCCTTTCTCTTGCTTCTACTTTCACTCTTTCTCTCCTCCTCCTCGTCCTCCCCACTTCTCCTCCTTGATTTACTTTTCTTCCGTTATCACCTTTCCGCTCACTTACCCTCTCTCTTGCGTAGTTTCTTTCTCACCCGCTTTCTTTTCTCTTGACCTTACCTCTCTTGGGTGCCCTTTCCCTCTTACATGCACTTTGCGTCTCTGTAGTTTCACGCTCTTGCATGTTTCTTCTTTCTCTTGCTTCTCTCTCTTTTCCTCCCTCTCTAGCATGCTTTCTTTCTGTTGCACAATCCCTTTCTCTCCTGCTTGTACTTCCCCTCACTCACACTTTGTTTCTTGTGGTTTTCCTCCCCCTTTTGTACTATCCATATCTCTCACTGTCATTCTTTCTCAATTCCCTTCTTTCTCTCATTTTCCCTCTCAATCTCTTGTGCCTTTTTCCTTCCCTTCTCCTTTCCCCTCACTCTGTCTGCCCTTCCACCCTTCCATCTCCCTCTTCTGTGTCTCTCTTTACCCTGCTTGCTTTTGCTCTTTCTCACTTTCCTCTTTCACTTTCCCTCTCATATGCTTTCCCCTTTGTCTTACATTTTTTGTATCTCGCACTGTTTCTCTCATGTCTTTTGTCCCTCTGTCACATGCTGTGGCTCTTCTATGTGCTTTCACTTTCTCTTGCAGTTCCCCCTTGTCCCTTTCACTTTCTGTTCTCTCTCTCATGCTTTCACCTCCTTCATGTGCTTTTCTATCCCTGACACATTTTTCTACTTTCTTGCATGTGTTTTCCCTCTTGCTCATGCCTGCAGTCTCTTGCTCGTGCTTTCCCTACTTCTGTCACTTGCTATCTCTCTTTACCCTGCTTGCTATCCCTACTTCTCTCTCAGTATTCCTCTCTCTTTCCTTTGCTATCCCTCCCTCTTTCTCTCTCTTGCTTTCCCATTGCCTCAGGCACATTTTCCCTCTCTCTCTGATGTACTTGCTCTTCCCCCTTCCCCCAGACTTCTCTCTCAGGCTTTCCCCCTGTCTTGGTCACCCCATCTGACATGCTTCATTTTTCACATGCGCTTTCCTTCTCTTGTATACATGCTTTGCCTCTTTCATATGCTTACCTGCACTTGTGAATTTGCTTTGCCTCTTGCATGCTGTTGCACTCACTGGTATATATCCTTTCTCTTTCATGTGATTTCCTTCTCCCTTGTGCTTTCAGGCCCTCAGTTGTGCTTTCTTCTCTCTCTCATTCTACCCATCTGTATGTCTTGCCACTCTCTTTTTCCCTCTCTTTCTAGCTCTCTCCATCTCTCCCCCTGCCACTTCCTCCCTTTTCTCTCCCTTCCCTGTCCCCTTATGTTCCTTCTCTCTTTCAGACACTTCACGTGTCTCTGTCATTCCATTTGCATCTTTCTCCTGCTTTGCATCTCTCTGTCATGTGTTATTCCTCTTTCTCGGACATGCTTTACTTCCTTCTTTCTAGTGCTTTCCCTCTTACATCCACATTGCCTCTGTCTTTTTTGCCATCTCTTTCATGTGCTTTAGCTGTCTTGCTTGTTTATTCTTTCTCAGGTGCTTCCCTTTCTCTTGGACTTCCCCCTCTCTCTGTGTCACTTTGCTCTTTTGCTGTCCTCCTCTCTTGCATGCTCCCCCAGGCACGTAATTTTCCTTTCTTGTGCTTATGCTTTCTCTCTCACTCCTGCTGTCAGGCTTTTGTGTCTTTTTCCTCCTTTCCCATGCTGTCCCTTTCAATCTCTTGTTATCCCCTGTCTTGCTTTCCCTTTCTCTTGTTTTCCCTTTCTCTTTTCCTGTTCCCCTCCCTCTTTCTCTTCCCCCCTTATTCCTATCTTTCCACCTCTACCTCCTTTCCCCATCTCTCCCTCTTGTGTTCCCTCTTCTGTCCCTCTCCCTTGTGGTCCCCCTCTCCCCCCTTCCCTTGCAGTCCCTTTCTCTTTTGGTTTCCCTTTCTCACAGAGTTTCCTCTTCAACCACATCCTTTGCCTCTTTCTGCTGTCCCCTTTTCTTCTCTCCCTCATGTACTCCCATCTCTCTCTGTCATGCCTCTTATCCCCCCCAAGGTTTCTCTCTCTCTCTCTCCACTGTCTCAAGCTCCTCCCCCACTCCATTCCCTCAAATGTGCTTTTACTCTCTTTAGTGATCTTTCTCACCCCACCCCTCGGTCCTTCTCCCCTCTCTCGTCAAACCTCACACTGAGCCTCCCACCCTTCTCTGCTTTCCAGCTCTCTTGCATGCTTTCCAGTTCTCTTGTGCACTTTCCCTCACACATATTTTACTCATGTTCTTCCCTCTTTCTTTCTCTCTTGCTTCCCTCTCTTTTTATTTCCTGCCCCTTCTTGCATACTTTTTCATCCATTGCACCCTCTTCTTCTCTTGCTTGCACTTTCCCTTCTGAATGTGCTTTCAGTCTGTCTGTCTCTCTTACGGTCTCTCCCTCTCTCTTGCAGTTCCTCCACCCCTCACTCTTACCTCTCACCGCCACCCCCCTCCCCCACCGCCCCTGCCATGCTTTCTCATGCTTCCCTCACATGGCTTCCCTTTCTAGCATGCTTTGCTTTTCTCCTACTTTTCTGCATATGCTCTTCCCTATCTCTCCTGCACCCTTTTCTGCTTTTATGTGCCCTTTCCCTCTCTCATTTTTTTTTCCTTTTCTTGTGGGTTCTCTCACACATTTTGTTTCTCTTCAGTACTTCACTGCCTTTAATGCTTTCCATTTTCCATGTAGTTTCTCTTTATGTTGAACAGTCTACCAGTCTCTTTTGCTTGTACTTTTCCTCCCTTGTATGCAGTTTCTCTCTTTTCCTCCCCCTTTCACTTACTTCTCACTTCCCCTCTTCTCTCTTTCACACTTTCCCTCCCTCTCCTTTTTTTTCTTCACACTTTGCTTTTCATGCATGCTCTCAATTTTTCACATGCTTTCCCTCTCACTCATGCTTTTACTTTGTTGCACATGCTTTTCCTTTTGTTTTTCACAGTTTTCCTTGCTCGCTCTTGTACATTTTCCTCTCTTGTAGGTGAATACGCTTTCCTTCTTTCTTTCCCTCACACTCTATTTTTTTTCCCTTCTCTCTCAAGTTTTCTCTCTCTCTTGCATGCATGCTTTCCTTCTCTCTGTTAGGTGTTTACCTTCTTTTGCATGTGCTTTTCCTCTTTTGCACACTTCCCACCCCCGGCCCTTGCACTTCCCTCTGTTGGTTGTGTTTTGCCTCTTGTTTGTACTTTCCCTCCCTCATGCACTCCTTTTCTTCCCTCCCTCCCTCCTTCCCTTTTGCATGCTTTCCGTCTTGTTTTCCCGTTCTGTCACATACTTACCCACTTTCATATGCACATTCTGTTTCTACTGAACATCTCCCCTATTTCATACATTCCCTCTCTCATATCTTTCCTCTTTTTTAGTGCATCTTTCCCTTGCTCTTTCTTTTGCACCTTTCCCCTCTCTTGTGCATGCTCCCTCTCTTTCTCTCTTTCACTTTCTCATATGTGCAGCCCCCCCCACCCCCACACACACTTTGCTTTCCCTTTCTGTCTGTGGCATGCTTTCCCTCTGTCTCATGCTTTTCATCTTTCTCTCATCGGCTTTATCTCACAGTTTCCTGCTCTATCCTGTGCATTCCCTCTCTCTCTCATACACTCTTTCACTTTCTCATATGTGCTTTCCCTCTTGTTTGCTCAAGCTTTCATTTTCTCTACTGTGAATGTTTCTCATTTTCATGCTCTCTTGAGCTGTCTCATTTAACATAGGTTCCCCTCTTGTACCTACTTCCCCTCTCAAATCCTTCACTTCTTGGTTGAACTTGTCTTTCTCATGCTCTTTCACTCCCTTTCGCATGCTTTCTCTTCCTCCCTATCACGGAAGGTTTCCTTCCTTCTCTTATGTGCTTTACCTCTGTCACATGCATCTGTTCCTCTCTCTCTTAGATACTTTTCACAGTT
>VZTO01000091.1:31486-58147 GCA_013400615.1 Syrrhaptes paradoxus
TCATCATGCCCTTTCTTTCTTATTTTGCATTTCAACTGCGTTTGCTGGCGATAGATTGTTTTGTGTTGTCACGTCTTTCCTGGAAGTTACATCATTACATACTTTCACACATTTAAAAAAAACCCTGCAACACAGATTACAATTCAATCAGTAGTGTAAATGAGACTGCTCAATTCAAGTGCCCTTATCTTAGGTCTCTGATTTTTTACAACCAAGTCAAGTACCCTTTCTGTCTTGAGGGGGAATTCTTTCACACAGTCCCATCACTGTCCCATTTATTTCATTCCTAAACTGCAAGAAAGGGCCTTGAGAAGGGAGATTTCTGGGCCATGGCTGCTGTAGTTTTCTCCAGCACAACAGCATGAGAGCAGCTCTTCTCCATTTCTTTTAATATGAATCATAACCTAATATACCACATCATCTTGTCCAATTCGTCTGCTCTAGCAGGGCCACCTAGATCCTCTTGCTGAAGACCGTGTTCAGATGGCTTTGAATATCTCCAAGGATGGAGACACCACAAAATCTCTGCGCCAATGCTGTCATCTTTCAGTAAAAAAGTGTTTCCTGATGTTCAGAGGGAACCTCCTGTGTTTGTGCCCATTGCCTCTGGCCTTGTCACTGGGCACCATGAGCCTGGCTCCATCCTCTTTGCAGCCTCCCTTCAGGTATTTATATACTTTGATAAGATCCTCCCTGAGCCTTTTCTTCTATAGGCTAAACAATCCCAGCTGTTTCAGCCTTTCCTCATAGGAGAGATGTTGCAGTCCCTTCACTGGACTCTTTCCAGTAGTTCCATATCTTTCTTGTGGTGGAGAACCCAGAACAGGACCCAGCACGCCAGGTGTGGCCTCACCAGTGCTGGAGAGAGGGCAAGGATCCCCTTCCTTGACCTGCTGGCAATACTCCTCCTAATGCAGCACAGGATACCATTGGCCTCTGCTGCAGGGGCACATTTCTGGTTCATGACAATTTAGTGTCCACAAGGACCCCCAGCTCTTTTTCTGCAAAGATGGTTTGCAGCTAGGTGGCCTCCAGCATGTACTGGTGCATGGGGTTGTTCCTCCCCAGGTGCAGGACTTAGCACTTCCCTTTCTTGAACTTCTTGAGGTTCCTGTTAGCCCATTTCTCCAGCCCATTCAGGTCCCTCTGAATGGCAGCACAGACTTCTGGTGTATCAGCCTCTCCTGGTTTTGTATGATCAGCAAACTATCTGAGGGCACACTCTGCTCCATCATCCAGGTCATTAACGAAAATGTTGAACAGTATTTGTGTTGATCCCTACAGCACTAGTCACTGGCCTACAACTAGACTTTGTACCACTGTTTTCCCTGCTCTGGGCTTGGCCATTAAGCCAGTTTTCAATCCCCTTCACTGTCTCCTTTTCCAGACCACACTTACTAGCTTCTCTATGAGGATCTTATGATAGATGGTGTCAAAAGCCTTACTGAAGTCTATGTAAGTTATATCCAATGCTCTCCCCTCATCTACTAAGCCAACCATTTCATTGTAGAAGGTTATCAGGTTGGTCAAGCATGACTTCCCCGTGGTGAATTTATGCTGACTACTCCTGAGTACCTCCTTGTCCTTCATGACCCTGGAAGTGGTTTCTAGGAATAGTTCTTCTGTCACCTTCCCGGGAATCCAGGTGAGACTGACTGGCCTGTTGTTCCCTGGGTCTTCATTCTGATCATCATTCAAAGACTAAGTGTGCCCTTGCAATTACATCAGTCATTCTTTTCCTATTCATGTACTTGTATAGTTGCCCTTCTTGTTGCATTTGACCGCCTGCGCCAGATTAAATTCCAGGTGGCTTTGGCTTTTCAAACTACACCTCTGTGTGCTCAGACAGTGTCTCTGCATTCTTTCCAGGTTACCTGTCCCTGCTTCAACCTTCTATGTGCTTGCTTTTCATGTTTTACTTTTGCCAGGAGCTCCTTGTTCATCCATGCAGACCTCCTGGCCCTTGTGCCTGAATTCGTGCGCACTGTTTTTGAGCTTGGAGGAGGTGATCCTCAAATATCAGCCAGCTTCCTTGGACCCCTCTTTTCTTTAGGGTCTTTTCCCATAGGATTTTCAAGCAGATCCCTGTAGAGATCCCTGTAGAGGCCAAAATCTGTTTTCCTAAGTTGAGGGTTATGATCTTGCTCTTTGCCCTCTTCCCTTCTGTCAGGAGTTCCCATCTCATGGTCACTGCAGCCAAACTGTGTTTGAATTTCAGAACCCCAGCAAATCCATCCCTGTTTGTGAATGTGAGATCCAGCAGAGAACCTCTTCTCCAAGGCTTCTCTATCAATTGGGTCAGGAAGTTGTCAGTGATGCTCTCCAGGAACTTCCTGGATTGCTTATACCCTGCAAACATGAGGCTGCTCATAGCTATTTGCAGAAAATCTCATCTACTTGTTCTCCCTGCTCAGGCAGCCTATAGCACCCATTATAATGTCACCTGTACTGGTCTGCTCTCTCCAAAGCACACCCAGATCCTCCTCACCTTTCAAGACAGTGAACCTGTTCCACAGTGGAAAGCCTTCAGGGGGAGAAGCAGCCTTCCTTTTGGTGTCAGAAGTCACTGTCTTCCAGCCTTGGCCTTCCACAGAGTTTTCACTTACCTTTTTGCTAAGGGCAGGCTTTTCCTATACCTGCACTGCAGCTGGTGTCCAGGGCCCTTGAAGCTATAGGGTGTCTGAGAAGATCAGGTCTCTCTTTCATCCTCTCCTATGATGCAAAGCCTGCTTACTTCTTCCCATAACTCCACCTGGTGACACAGCTCTTCGAGAACAGTGTATCTGCTGCAGGAAAGAAGACCATCTTTGCAAGCCTTAGGGAGAGGCCCTGCACAATTCCTTCATCTGGGGACTTGCAGGACTGCATCTGCTATCCAAAACTCCCTCTGGGACAGCTGCTTCAAGAGCTGCTGAAGAATGTGCTCTGGTGCATCACTACCATGTGTGAGAATGTTTAGGCTAGTCTCAGTTGAGATGAAAATCCATTCGTTGCACCCTTCTGCACAAACTGCTCTGTCTCTTAGCTGTGCTTTAGGCCTACCAGCTATGCAGGTCCTTGACCCTTTCTGCCTTACCAAGCAGCAGCTGTAACAAAAGCTTCAGGCATCCTGGGTCAAGGGCAGCTGACTGAACACATTAGAAGCTGCTGGAGATTTCTCAGGCCCACAGCCATGTGGCTTTCCTTACCTTGCCCTTATGTTGCAGGAGCATGTAGCCTCAAATTTTCCAGAGGGTTCCCAGGAGCCCCACAGTGTTCCTGGACCCTGTTACCAGAACCTCCCAAAGGAAAACCCATAAACTGTTGTGCAAACTGCTTGCTGTCTTGCTCCTTCTCTCCTGCTAGTTCTCTCCTGCTGTCTTACCCTCTCCTCTCGCTGTTGCTCTTTGTTCCTCTTGTTCCACATTCATACCCTCTGCCTCTCTTTCCTGCTCACTTGTGCTGTTTTCCTCTCATTTACTCTTTCCCTTCACTGCCTTTTCCTCTGTTTTTCTCTGCCTCTGTTTACCTGATGCTGTGTTTCCCTTTCCATTGTTTTCTTTCCCTTTCTCTCCTAATCAGTCTTTTGGAGTCACACTTTCCCTTTGTCTTCTCTCCTCCCCTGACTCTTTTTCCCTCTCCCTCACTGTCCTTACCTCTGCCTTTTGCTTCCTTGCTCACACTTTTCACTCACCTGCTCCCCTCTCTCATTCCTTGGCCACTAATCTTTCAAACTGCCAAGTAACATCTTCAGTCTTCTGCAAGTTGTGTCCTGCATGTTTACATTTTCTGTGACAGAGACAAGATTAGCATTACAGTATCACCAAAGTTATGGCATGAAAAATTCTGTGCTGATTTTTCTGCATTCTCCTCAGCTAGAGTCCAGTGAGGAAGAGGGTCTGCAGCTAGTATACCAAGATATCTTCCTCAAAAATCAAGCTGGTCTTGCACTTAATTTCTTGCCGAGATGAAACAACTTTTTGTTACTGTTCCTTTTGTGCTTCATGGTATTAGCATTGTCTCGTCCTTTGCAGAGATCGTAGGGTATGGGCTTACAGATCCTGCTGTAATCCATTTTGCTTGCAAGAGAAAGCGTGTTAAGGCTGTACAATCTTTATGCTAATATTGAGTATTGTTATAATTATTCAACTTCATGCAAATTATTTGTAAGTGTAACACTCCTATAAACTTGCCAAAGTAAAAATTGTGTATGATACTTGGGCTTAGTAAGAGTACCCTTGCATAATCCTAGAAGTCGTCTCATTGCATGACAAGGAATAAGGAGTCTGTGAAGATGAATCTGCTGCGCATTGCACCAGAAAAAAAGCTGTGACAAAAGTTGGAGTCAGTATTCTGGTACATAAAATGAAGTGTGCACAGTGCACTGAAAGAATTCAGTCCCATTTCTTTTCAGTTCTTTGGATATTCCTTCCTCTTAATTCTGAAACAAATACTCAGATTAAGGCATAGTACCAACTTTATTTCTTCTCTACAATTGGTAAGAGCTGCATGATGATGCTGGGTTCTCAGTGGCTTATATTACTGCTCAAGCAGGAGCAGAGACATTTAGAGGGGAACTCCTGGAAACAGGGGACCATATTTGTAGACTTTTGCTTGCATACTTCTTTATTGTAGAAATCTTTCTAGATGCAATTTGTACTTTTTGCTATTAATAGCGTTGTCTTACTGTTCTTACTGCAGAGTTTTTTTTCTTTTTCACCATTAGTTTTCTGTCCTTCTCTGTTCTGTGGCCAACATAAGCTGACTTCTTTGTTCTGGTAGCTGTGGACATGGGATACTGTCCTCCTGCAATTATTCAGGATTTTTCTACCTTCTTTTCTTGCACCTTTTCTTAAAGTGCGCAGTTTCTTCTCAGATGGTTATGTTATTGGGGTGGCAGGAGTAATTTGAGGAGAAAGCTGTTATTTTAATTAAATCAGGACCTTAAAAATAATTACTGTAACTGAAAAATTAAAGAAAGAACTGGCTCTGCCCTCAGTGCAGAAGAATGAGAATTGCTGCACAGAACAACAAAACAGCCTAGGCTGGGGCTGTTCCAGGTTGGAAGGGACCTCAGAAGATCATCTGGTCCAAACTTTCCTGGGAACAGGAACTTTCATGAGATCATCTAGCATCCTGTCTAGTCGCATCTTGAAAACCACCAGTGATGGGGACTCTACCACATCCCTGGGGAGATTGCTCCAGTGATACATTGTTCTCACTGTAAATGAAACCTTTCCTGGTGCAACTTGTACCCTTTACCTCTTGTCTTCTCCTGGTGAGCATCTCTGTCCTCTTTGTAGCCACCCTTTAAGTACTGGAATACTGTGATGAGGTCTCCCTGAGCCTTTTCTTCTCCAGGGTGAAGAGACCTAACTCCTACAGTCTTACCTTGTAGGCCAGGCTCTCAAGCCCTCTGATCATTTCCAGCCCTCCTTTGGACCCTCTCCAGTCAGTCCATCTCTTTCTTGAATTGTGGGGACCAGAACTGAACACAGCACTCCAGGTGTGGCCTGACAACCAATGAGTAGAGTGAGATGATCATATCTGTATCCCTGCTAATAATGCAGCCCAGGACCTAATTTACCTTTGTTGCTGCAATATCTCTCTGCTAACTCAGGTTCAGCTTGTTGTCCACTAGCACCTCTAGGTCCCTTTCAGCAAGGCTGTTCCCCAACCACATAGATCATAGTCTGTACTGGGCCCTTCAGTTATTCTGTCCAGGTGCAGGACTTCACACCTGTCTTTGTTAAGCTTCTGTGATGGGTTTGCCCTTGGCTGGGGGCCAAACCACACAGCCACTGACCCAATCTCCCTCTTCCCCCCAACCCCGAGGACAGGGGAGACAATTAAAGGGGTAAAAGGAGAAGAGGATTTGTGGGTTGAGATAAGAACAACTTAATAACTAAACTGCAATAATATTGAAAACAATACTATATACAAACATACAAATGAGTGATACACAGTGATACTGCCCCCCACCCAATGACCAAGACTCAGCCTGTTCCCGGCTAATGATCCCGGAGCAGGGAGAGTCCCAAAAGCACACTCACAGAATGGAGATAGCAGTCCGAGCATCCCACACTGAGATCTGACCAGGGTCGGGCGGGCGAAAGCCTTGGGAGAGTGACCACCTGGTGCGAGATGACCCAGAGCAAAAGAGATCCGGAACCAGAACAGCCGATCTTCCGGAGGGTCCTCAACTACATACTGGGCATGACGTGTATGTTTTGGAATAGATTATTGGCCACTTTGCGTCTCAGTCCTGAACCCAAGATCAAATCCTGGGCTAATAACTGAGTCTGTGCTCCTTCCCAGCTTCTCCTGTTTGCAGACAGCCAGAGGAGCTGAAAGACCTTGGCAGCCACGTAAACATCACCTTTTATCTGCTTTCTTCTGAGCACAAATCCAAAACACAGCCTCTTGCGAAGGCAACCCAGGGCAGTTTCATACAGTTCTTGCTAGCCCACTGTTCTAGCCTGTCCAAGTTTCTACATAAGATGCCTTTCCCACCTGACATATCCACTTCACCACTCAGTTTAGTGTCATCAGCAAACTTGGTGAGGGTGCTTTCAATCCTATAATTCAGCTAATTTATGAAGATGTTGAACTAATTGGGGACAAGTATCATTCCTTGGGGACCTTACTTGTGACAGACTGCCAGCCTGAGTACAAGCTATTGATAATCACCCTCTGCATGTGGCTTTGATGGCCAGTTTCCTACCCATACTTAAGTAATTTCCTATCCATTACGTAAATAATTTGTGCCTCACCTCTCTAGAAATGCCTTGTGACATTGTCTATATATCCTGTTAGGTTGGTATATTTTAAACTGGTAAGTTTTAATTTGGTTAAATAACATGGTAACAGTCTATTTTAAGTCTCTTCCAAGGCCACCTGTCTAGAACAATCACCAGACACAATTTTTCTTTATACCTTTAGCTAAGATGATGAAGAGCTGTTTGTTTACAAAGGTGGGCAGGAAAGCCTGTAGATGCACCTTAACAGAAAAACAACCTGTAAGTTTCCTTGTTATTCCCTGCATGTATGGCGCTGATATAAAATGCTTCAGGCTTTTTTCTACTGGAAGTATCCAGAAGTGCTAAGGTGATTTTGGTAGAATACTTGCAGAAAATTGACTGATTCTGGGCTTTGAAATAATTATTGTTTGCATTTTGCTTGTTAGGAATTTTAATGATTTGGTTATGTCTTGTTGCTTTAAAGCCTGGGCCAGCGTCAACAGGAGTAGACTGATTTGACTCTGTGTTTTCTTGGAGCTGAACAGAGTAACATGTGCTAAGGATTAGCTGAACAGAGCCTTATGGGAGAGCCTGAGGCAGGAGCAGTCACTGCATATATACTAGTATGGCCTGCCACAGAAGTAGTGAGGAAAAACATATCAAGCAGAGCACTCGGGATTTCATGCAAATACTGTCTTTCAAGAATGGCTGGAACTCATCAATAGCCATCGTAGCTTACATGGAGAAAGCTGGTTTTCTGAGTCAAAGGTACCTACTGAAAGGGCGTAGCTTCTTTGTGGTGAAGAAAGCTAGATATTACATGGCCATGTAGCCTAGAGTGCAGTTAAGCTATCTCTTTGCCTGCAGTCCTGAAATAGACACAGATGTTTGAACTTGTCTTTTCTCTTTTATATAGGGGAAGGTGAGGACTGATCAAGTGATGTGAAAAAGCAGAGTTCCCATTCCTTTGTAAATTCGTGCCACAGGACCAGTATCTTGGGAAGTGCACACATGCTGGGGGTGACTTAGATCTAGTAGACACCTTTCCAGTTAGGTTGCTAAGATTTTTATAAGCCTTTACAGAAGGTACAGTTGATTTTTTGCCCTAGCAGTTAAATGGTGATAGTAGCCATTCAGAGTGGCTGTTCAGACCCTCTGGCCCCAATACCAGCATAACTGGATTCCTACTTGCAATCTAATATAAGTCTTTGTCTAGGTACCCAATTTAGGGGGTTGCTCTGGAACTATTTTCAGGGGCCAAGCTTGACTGAAGAATGGAAAAAGGAATCTGAAACTTAATTGATATATGCCCTGTGTTTTAGATAGAGCTCTGTTCTAAGCAGGTTAGTTAGTAGTTGATGCCAATTAGAAGAGTTACCTCTATTGGGTGACTGAGGCTACTTCTCTTTCTGACAGGAAGGTCCCAGCATAACTGATTACATCAGCAGTGAAAACAGGCAAAACTGTTGATATGATCCTATTTTTCCTGGTCTTGATGTTAAAATTAAAATAATTGAAGATTCAAGTCTCAATAGCCTTTTACAGCTCACTCTTTATGAGAATCTGCTGAACCCTATACTATACATAGTACAGTTCACTGTAACTTACTGCCACAGTCATTTGACCTTGCTCAAGTAGTTGTAACCTCTCCGCCTTTCTTGCTGGGAAAGAGGATGCACAGGAAAATCAATTTTCATTCCCAAGTTCCTTAATTTCAATGGTTGTAGACTAGACAACCCCTTTAACTTGCTGGCAACCACCCTTTTTGACCAATCTGTCTGTTGGTTTGGTGTCAAACATTGTGACTCTGTAGAATTAATGCTGTTCTGATCGATAGTCCATACCAGAATTGATCATGTGGATTTCCATAGGACGCTTGGTTCCTTTGGATCTGCTAAAAATATAAAGTGTTTTTCCATGACAATGCAGGATTGTATGCTATAATCAAAAATAGCACTGTTAGAATTATGCTAGGTGAGAGTAGGGCATGTAAGAAAGAAATAGCAAATTTGTTCTTGCTGCTAAACTAATTGATATTTGCTTAGATCAGAGGAATTTCTTATAGATTGCAGATACTCTAAGATGTCACAGACACTTGGGGTGCTACAGGGTTTTTTTTCTGACTGCAGCCCTTTATTGATATATACAGGACAGATTTAATAAAATGCCAACTGTTTTTCAGAGAACACTAAACAGGGAGTTCTTGCAAACCAAAACTGCAGAAAGCCTAGAAAGAAAAGTGCCACTAATATAGTAAAAAATGTTAATATGGTAAAAGTTGCCTTCAAATATGCAAATTCAGTATCCCAAATAAGAGGTAATATAGGCAGTGATATTCAGCTAGAAAAGAGGAGCTGGAAGGGCAGAAGTGCTAGAGGATACCTTTCGTTGAAAGGATTCAGCACATTTTATAGTGAAACCCTCCAGACATAAGCCCCTCTCCCAATCCCAGAAAAATGGGAATCCTGGGGTAATCCTCACTCATATGCTTGCACATTTCTAAAGTGTTTATTTAATTTGCTTGGTTAGTAGAAGGTTTGGAACAAGGTAAAGTATTGTGTTTTAAAATTCCTTTAGGAAGTATTTGTGGAGCTGTTCGTAGAGGTTTTTTGCTTGATTTTTAAGCTATAAAACTTGTGCCACCATCTGCCAAGTGTCCTATATAACTGGGAGACATGATTTCACAAGAAGAGAGTTGCTTTTCTGTTGTGTTTTTGGCATAATATTTTTTTTCATTTTACAAACCTTGTATTACCCATTTTAATAGCACCTTAGAGACGGATTAAGAGGAGAAAGATTTGTTGACAAAATGTTGGCAGTTAGGATTTAGGAGATCCAAAGAAGCAGAAAACCTATTAATAGCACAATTTCTTGGCCATATTTTTCTACGCATTAAATATTCAATTAAAAGAAAGGACTTTCGTTGAAAGCCAAAATATGGCGTGGGTGTGTTCACCAATGCAAATGTGTAGTGTTCTTTGCTTCAAAAGTCTCCAAAGGCATTGTTTTTTTCTGGATCTAGCAATCTTCATCATCAATCTTGCATGAAGTTTGGATATGCTTTGTCATCTTTAAAACATTTAGATTTTTCATTAAAGTCCCCAGAAACTAACTAGCTAAATGAGCTCAGTATTAGAGGCCTTTTTTTATTCCTGCATTGTGCAGAGGCCTTAATATTGGGCTGGTTCTGTCAGAACATGGAGGTAGTGTGTACAGTTTATATCCCTCTATGTTCTTCTCCTTTAGATAAGAAAAGGCATTAGCTGCTGCAGAGACAGTTCAGTATGGAGTAGTTCTGGGTTGATGCTTTAGATGTGTCCTGTAATCTTCCATTGTTCTCACTGAAACAGCACTGAGAGATTGCAAGGTTATTCATTGCTGGCTGATGCAGCTCATAAACAGAAGGATACATAACTGGCATGTCACAGGCAGCTTTCTGTGCATTCCTGGTGACTTCTTTTGGAATAACTCCAGAACTAGCTGAACTACCTGGATGATCTTGGTCCTATTCTCAGCAGCAGCCTGATCCCTGGCCATTGTTTTCCTTGTGGCCTGGCGAAGCCCTGTACCCTGTGATCACTCTGTCTGTGTAGAATGAGCAGAAGGAGCATGCAAAGTCATTGTTATTAGGTATTCGGCAAGTTGGGTGCCCAGCAGAAGCAAGAAGAAAGAATGGTGCTATGCTCGAAGAACTAAGTCATTGCTGTAGCACCAGAATAGCCAAGTAGGTCTTAACTGCTTGTGCTCAGTCATTCCAGTGCTGTTTCTGCAACAAGACGCATATAAACCCTTATACTAGCTCTAAAATAAACCAAATTATCATCATAGAATTATAGAACGGACCTTAAGGATCATCATGCTGTGGGCAGGGTTGCCAGCCACTACAGCAGACTGCCCAGAGCCCCATCCAGCCTGGCCTTGAATGCCTCCAGGGATGAGGCATCCACAACTTCTCTGGGCAACCTGGTCCACTGCCTCACCACCCTCTGAGTGAAAAATTTCCACCTAATATCCAACCTAAATCTCCCTTCTCTTAGTTTAAAAGATAAACATTTTTAATTATCCTGCTATTGAACCCTGCTAACAGTTTAACTTTGTGGATACAGTATGCATCCATTGCCTCGAAATTGTATCACTGTATTAGACTGCAAAACTTTCCAAAAATTTATTATGCAGGTAGGTGTCTATTTTTTGTTCAGAGATGAAGCAGGTGCTGAGACCTTTTGGAAGTAAAGGTATTACATAAGCAGAAAACAGTTTTATTTTTGCTATATCAGAATTTATGATGAAAATGCAGAATTTAAGTGTTACTAGTAAAGATTGCTGTGTTATCCCCTTCCAGTATAAAATTCAAGTATTTAAAATATTATGTCTACATATTTTTTGAGACAAAGAAGTGAACACACAGAGATTGGATTCAAAATAATCTTCCAGCCTGTTTCTTCATAATTAAGAAAGTAACCATTTTTAAAATTTTTAACACCATTGATTTATGATTAGGAGCTTTCTCATTATAGGTTACCAAATGTGTTGTTAGATGAGCACAAAATAGGGAAAAAGTAACCAACTGAATTTTAAATTTGAAATGCAGGGCTCTTGGAAGACACGGATGTGTAAGTTTGTGGACACTCTTACTTCTCTCTTTTAGGATTGCCTTGAAAATCCCATCATTGAGTTTAATAAATGTGATAGCCAGAACCACTGATAGCCTTCATCTAGTTGGTCTAGCAAGTACATTTTTTTACTCTACAAAATGGTTTAAAGATTGACTGTTCGCCTATCTGACTCAAAAACCATTTCCTCTGTTTATTCAGTTGTATCATCTAATTACTACAAATACTGTTTTTACAGTATTTTTATCAGCATGAAAACAGCTGAGTGGACTGCAGTTTGTTTAATACTTGTCAACAAAACCAGTTATTAAACATAAAGCTGGTTATTTACACAAGCTCACTGAAGACTAAGATAGTTATGCAGATACTTATGCAGCCTAGTTCACTCCCAAGTCACAGTTTCCTTGGCTAAGCAGTGGTGGAAATAGTTTTCTGTGAACTGAATATGTGTTTTGCAATCATTCACACCTGCTGTTCTTAGCTGATTTTTTAACTGTGCCTTCATGACCTGTTCTTCCTTCCACTGAAAGCCTTGGAAATTTTGCTTTTAACTTTGTTGGAAAACAGGACTGTATCCTAATTATTTTGAATTAAAGTTTAATAAGTTTAATGTTTTATGTAGAATACTGCATTCTGTAGCTTACTTAGTCATAAGTGACTAATTTACATCTCACAGAAGTGCTAGTCACCTTAAATTTTTATTACTTGGCACAAGATCAGAATTAAAAACCGTGAGGAGCAAAACATATTCTTAGATTCGGATTCCAGTGTAAATCATTTATGCTTTTTGCTGATGTGTTCTTTTGGGAACTGTTGATGTAAAATATTTTGATCGTGAGAGGAGACGTTATCCTTATTATTCCAATGAAATAGCTTTATTCCTTCTTTTGTCTGAACAGGTAAGCATCTGAATTTGGTGTTAATTAGTCTCTGCAGATGTGGTTTAGGGAAGGTGGACACATGCCAACCCACCATCGTTGCTGCAAGTTGGCACCTCAGGGGAGACAGAAAAATTGAAGTGCAGAAAAACCCTTTCACTTCCATTTTCATCTGACTCCTGCCACCCACCAGAATACCTTAGTGTGGCAGATTTGGACCATGTAGGTTATATATGGGGCGGTCATTTCTTGCGATACAGTGGGACCCCAGCTGAGCTAAGCTGCTGTGACAGAAATGCAATGTATTGCTCATGTAAGCCTAAGAATACGGTATTCTCTGGAGAATGTTATGTTAGCTGGCTTTGCAAAGTTTTCTAATAGCACAATTTTTATATTGCTTTGTACAATATCACTGCCTATGGGCAGCAGTGTACTCTGGCAAGTTTTGTGCCCTTTACAAGGGGAGCCGATTCCATCTGATTATCCGTTGTACAGGCTAGGCAGCTTTGTGAAGAGTACTGAAGTCTTTCTTCTCTGCCTCTTACCATCCAGATTCTGTGGAAAAGCACTGGAAGGCCAACAAGAGATGAATCTATCTTGAAACTGCTTAATGGAGACTTTAATAATTAGAACAAAGTATATTAAAGCATAGAACCTTTTAATTTGAGGTGAACTACAGGGTGCCTTTAATGCTGTGACACTTGCTATGCCTTCATTTAACTTACATGTTATAGGATATATAGGGGTGATAAGGACAAGCTTTATTAGTTACATTGTTGCACCAATAATCAGTTTTCTAACACAAAGGAGAGATCAGTGAGTATTCTTTGTGTTGTGAAATAATGCTAAAGAGTGGAGGAACTTGAATGTCTTTATTAAGATTGCCTGTGAATGAACTCTGTTTTTGTTACCAGGAATTCAGCAGCAGTGGGTCATGGCTGTTTCTGCTACGCTCTCATGCGTTCAATTCCAGTTGCCATCTACATTGTTTTGGTAACAGGTCTGCGTTACCACCTCTTCATATGGAGTGTCTTCTCGCCCAAACTACTTTATGAGGGAGTGCATGTGTTCATCACAGCCACTATCTGCCTGTTCTTCACAGCCATGGATCAGAACCACTCTCACAAAGTGCAAGATTGAAAATAAGTGTGCGCTATGCAGTTCTGCATTGCAATGTCCAGTGTGCCACTGACATGGAAGAAGGAAAATAATGGCTTTAAATTCTTGTGCAGAATTTGAAGAGTAACCTCGTTTATCTTAGTCAAGATCAGGATTTGAAAGACTTGTCATGTTTTAAAACTGAGTTTGCTTTAAAAATGTTGAATGGAAATAAACTCATTTTTTCGTGGATAATTTGTTCCATAACTGTCATTATAGCTCTCTCCAAATAACAGAATGGCAATATGACATTATTTGAATTTTTAAATGTACATCTTAATATAAATACAGACTAGTGCCTCATGGGCACTGAAAACTTTTGCACATACATATTTTTTTACCTTCTTAGACTACAGAATTCTAATTATAATAATATGCAGGATTTCTAGGTGCTGTTCACAAGATTTTATATTCTTAGCTTTGGGTTAGGGTTTTTTTGTTTGTTTCTAGCATATGCATTGAAATTATTATGAAGTTATGGAATTACTATTCAAATATCCCAGGTAGGGGATTTTTTTGTTCATTTTACATATGCAGTGTTTCTGTTTAAAGGCACTATTTTATTTGTAAGATTAAGGCAATCGTTATCTGTAATGGATTTCAATCTGCACTTCAGGCACTGGATAAGAAACACTAATGGGCTAATGAAGTAATGAATCTTCTGTGGAGTCCATTCAGTGCTAAAATGTCGCATTTCTTTTTAAATCAGGTTGGTGGCAGTTGCACTGAACATTTGATCATGTTTTCCACCCGAGGGTAGAGTTCTGAGCCATTAGCAGGAAAATAGATTAATGGACTAAGTTACCAGCAGAATAAAAGGTGTGTTTGCATCACCGTCCCCCTAGTGACCTGTTCAGCCACCTCACTTGAATGTGCTATAATTAGTTCCTAAGCTGTTTTCCTTGTTTCTGTCAAGAATATATACATTGATGACTATCCTAAGTATGTGTTCTTTATGTGGGGTTTTTTGCCCCGTATTTTTGTCCAGGTTAATAGCCAGTAGGATTTAATCTAAATGTATTAGAGGTGTAGCAGAACAGAAGCATACAGGAAACTTTAACTTTTGTTATAAATATGAAAATAAAAAGCTTTTAAGCCCTATGTAGTTTCAGATAAAGCATATTTCAAAATGTAGGCCTTTAGTTTTTATACAGTAATAATAGGCCATCTTGATTGCTAATAATGACATTTTTCTCAACCATGAAACAACAAAATTTTAAGTACCCTGGCCATGTATTGCTGTTCATCTGGAGAAGAGATGACTGGATCTTAATGTCATTCACAGTGACCTGTTGGAAATTTGAAAATAAATACTTTTAATAAATTGTTTTGCACTGCAAAGTATGGAATGTTTAAAACAGTTTGTAGTTGTGAATATTGTACACATTTACCATTTTCGTAATTCACAGTATTTTTCTGGTTACCTGTTGCCTAGCAACCATATGGGCCTTATCAACATCTCCATTTTTCTTACTTGGTTAATATCTAAGCAATCCTCCCTAATGTTCATACATAATATGTTTTTAAGAGATTTGACCCAGAGAGAAAGGATGCTAATAAAGAGATGGAATGGGTGGAGGGGAAGTTGATTCTGGGGTACAGAATCCTAAAACAATGTGGGGTGACATTCCCAATTTCTTTTATTCCTTCCTTTTGGTATTTTTTTCTTCTAGTGTATCCGTTGGACATTTTGTTTTGCATTTCTTCAGATTACACGGTTAAATAATCATAGTGTCCCCCTTCTCCTCTGAAGCTGAAAGATGTCTAGATTGAATCCAGGAGAAAATAAATGGCTTGGAAAAACTTTGTTATTTAGGTCTTCAAGAACAGAAAAGGAAGGAAGAAAGAGGAACTTAGACTGCATCTCTCTCTCAAGGTAACATGAGTTTGGGTGATACCTCAAGAAAATATGGTCCTTTCAACTGCAGAATTGCCATTTTTATTCTTTTTCACCCTTTCTCTTTGGGTATAGGTAAATTAAGTACTATTTTAATTACCTTGGCTTTTGGGCTATGGCAATGCAAAGCTGAGGCAGTGAAGAAATGAGTTGGTTCATGCCGCAGGTAAACGGACTTGAACTGGGCAATTATGTATTTTAAATCAACATAAAAGTTTTGGCAATTGATCTGAATGCACAGGGAAAGCAAATACCTGAATACAAATTCTCATCTCACTAGTTAGCTGCTCCCCTTCCCTCCTCATCCCAGCTCCCCTTGTCATCTTCAGTGTGTCACAAACCCTCAGACAAGAAGACAAGCAATGTGGGAAGCAGGAGTGGTACATAGGATGGTGTCTGCTGCTCTGAGCATAATGGTTTCTTCTGCCCAAGTTGTCTGTGGTCCCTGCTCCAGTGTGGTATCAGCCTGAGCTGCAGCTTCCTCAGGAGTACCCTGTGCACTGGCACAGACTCCTTAAATACGTTCTGAGCAGGGATGTTGTGTACTTCTCTGTTTGGATGAAGTTTTGACACATGCTAAATTTTTCCTCTCGACATCTTTGCTGCTAGTCAGAGCCAAGTTCAGCCAGTTACAGTGATGTATAGCTTCCTCCACTAGATCACGGTCTGTCAGTGTAGCTCACTGCCACTTAAAAGTTTGTAACATATGTCCAATATGGGCCTAAAGATTCAAAGTGTGATGAAGCTTGAGCTAAGAAGAGACTGTTGTAAATGAACTCAAGTTTAAGAGAAAAAAATCTATTAATATTTCAAATACTATGTATCTGTACTTCTCCTCTGTAGAACAAAACCGCCAGTTTTCCTTGGCTGTACGTAAGCCCACAGAGCATCCACAGCATGTGCCCCAGCCTTTGCAGCAGGTGATGAATGCATGCTAAGCCACTGCTCCTGTGTGCTGTCTGTACAGGTCAGGTCAATTTTCAGAGTTCTTTATGTAAAGCATTTGCAAATTAAGCAAGATTTATCTCCACAACTGCACAGTTGCAGGAGGGGAGGCCACAGATGCAGGTTGCCATGAAGGGCTTCCTCTGAAAAACCAAAGCTTCCCTGAATGCTTCAGCAGCACCGGGAGGGGAAGGAAACCATGGTCCTCATGGTCCTCGTGATCAGTGGGACAGGAGAGGGAGCTGGCTGATCTCATTGTAGACTGCCCTCTCTAACTGCGAAAGTCTGTGACTGAGGGATGTTCATGAGGCTAGCACTGCACTGCCTTCCAAAAATGTATGTAGGGTCTGGGGAATGACTGGCCATCAGTCTCTCCTCGGTCCCCAGACAGACAATGGAGAGGGAGACTATTTCTTAAGAACTGGGTGGAAGGGAAATGACCAAGAGGGATTTACCAGGACAACTTGTGTCTGGCCCATTGATGCCTGATTGCCTTTTCTGAAGAGAGGACAGACTCTGTGGAGAAAGGAAGAACACTGAATGTTGGACACTTTGACTTCAGCAAAGTGAAGGGGGGGGGAAGGGGGCGGGGAGCAACTTAATTTGGTACCAAATTGGGGGGAGCAGTGTCTATACTGGAGGGGAGGACCACCCTTTGGAGGGACCTTAGCAGGATAGAGAAATGGAGTTCAGCCTGGGCAAATGCCAAGTACTGCCTCTGAATGGGGAGCCTGGTAGTGGTGCAGGGTGGAGCCCATGGGCTGGGGAACAATGCTGGAGCCAAGTGGGCGGCAGGGGAGGACCGTGAGCAGCAGTGACAGCCTTATCCTGCTCCCCATCTGATCAGTATTCAAAGAACACACGTATGTGCAACACATACATGTGTTTGCATAGATAGTTCATCCAACACATGGCCCAAATGTCAGTGGCCTCCCCTGCTGCCACCACCCAAACAGGGGGACCCTAGCTGTTTGCAGCTGTGCTCCGTCCTGCAGTTTTTTAGGCTGGCTCATTTGACACAAGTTAGTTTTGTCACCATTTGTGTACAGCAGTTGCTGGGCAGAGTTAGTCTGTAGATGCTTTGGGTGGCTGGGCACAAGATCAAATTAAAGACAACATGCTCCGGAATCATATCTAGGGCCTTGGAAATCAACATCCTATTCTCTAAAAGCGGGCTTTAAAAGGGAAAGTGACAAACGCTGTCCCCAATTCTGCCTCTGTCCCTGCATGTGGCATTTCCTACAGTTGGCTGTAGACTACCACAGGTGCTTAAATGATGATAAACACAAGGCATGAGGACAGAGGGAAGTTTTGAGGCAACGTCTGCATGTATTGTGGGTGGCTTTTTGTTTTGAAGAAATGCTTAAAAAGAGACTAATGTGACTGTTGCACCTCTCTTGGGTGGATTCAACACCCCAGAACATCAGCTTAGGAGTGGGTGAGCAGCCTCTTGCATTTTGGCTGCATACGAACTCCCTCTGCACATCACTGCTCACGACTTTTGGCAGTGGCACTGAAAGCCTAGTTCCTTCACAAAAGCCATGCTGGAGGTGCCTTGTCAATGGAGGAAGGTCCTTGATCCTCCACTTTCACGACTGGGACACGGGAGACTGCTGCTGAGAAAAGACAGAGGCCTGTTACAGAGAACTGTCACAGCTGGAGATGCAGTTATGTGTGGGGTTTTGCTGTCTGCAACTCTGCCAGTGACATGTTTGTGGGAATGTGAACACCTTCTTTCTGCTGTGGGTGTTGTCAGAAAATGTCTAGCATTGCCTGTTTAATCTTTCTAGGCAGTATGCCGCAGCACAGAAATCCTAGGCTTCCCTCCTGCTTTTCTATAAACTTACTGGGCTGGCCTGTGGAGATTACGCGATGGGAGATAAACACATGCATACGGCCGAGGGGACTGCCGCACAGCACTTTGTGTAGGCACTTGCACTGAGATACCTGCATGTGATAAATCCTTCAGTGAGCAGCAGCATGGGACACAGCTTTGGTTTACAAAGCACAGACTGATGTGTCAAGCATGTTAAAGCTTATAATGTGGAGAACCACTCTCACTTACGTACTTTGGCCTCCGAGAAGCAGGTCCCTGCAGCATGGTTAGGAGCTCCACACTCTTCATGTCTGGGTGCACTGAGGGGAGTCTAGGAAAGTCCTGCGGAAGCACTGGGTCTCCTCCCTGAAGCTTTCAGTAGAGGGCTGAGAAGATTCCCAGGTGGGATGGGAAAGGCACTCGGGAAGGTAGTGCTGTGGTGAGGGAAGTACAGGGGCAAAACAAACTAAGTTACTGGAGGCAACTGGGAAGAATTTTTCTGTTGTGAGGTAGTCTCTGCAGGGTGGGAAAGGCCAGGGAAGAGTGCAGCACCTTTGAAAGAGCCAAAATGAAGCCATTTAATGAAAACTCCAGGGGAAAAAACCCCACAAGATCAAGACAGTTGTCTGACTGGGAGTGATAGTTCACCCACACATAAGCTCACAATAGCTGACTTCCTATACGTTTTCATCTCAACATCCTACTCAGACAAAGAGTTTTACTGGTGGGGGAGAAAGGGGACATAAGGGAACAAAATGTGTGTGACCATATTCATACTGCTGAGCTGTTTCAATCAAATCTGGAGCAAAGCAGAGGTTTTAGGACAACCTGAGTTCCTATATCTCTTGTGTTAAGCATCAGCAGTGAGTCATGGACAAGGATCTTGGGGCATGCCCCCACTAAAGACTGGGCAGTTGGGACTTAGCTAGCATATAGTCCACGTAAAAGCAGCTGTCTGATCAGTCCATACAGGTATGCTTGGGATGAAGGACAGATGTTGAAACCAGGCTTTGCTAGTTCTCCTGGTCCTGGAATAACTTATATATTTGTATAAATTATATATTTATATAAATTATATAAATTATATAAATTATAATAAATAAATGCATTCTGAATTAGCTCCTACAAATTCTTAATCACTCCAGAGAGAGAGAGTAGTAGCTGGTGTCACCTGGCAAATGTGCCTCAGTAGCCGAGTTTTACTGGGCTTTTGATGGAGGCTTCTTAGTGCAGACCATGGTCAAAATCTCCAGCTCTGCCTTAGCATCCTTGTGGTGCAGTCAGGACAGCTGTTGCTTATTTTGGCACCTGAGCACAGGTGCTGGGTAGAAATGAGACACCTTTTCCATCCTTCTCCGCATTGCTGCATCTGTCAGTGTATCTGAGACTGGCTTCACTGAACTTGTCACATCAAAAGAACGGGAGACAGAAGTGGCTGGGACTTGGACTGTGAATTGGGGTTGAAAATCTTTTCCCCTTCATGAAGTGTTGTGGGGACATGCCTGGGGGCCCTCTGCTACAAGGAGGAACACACAGTACTCTCCTAGCTTGCAGATCAGCACAGATATACAGTTAAAGAAAGCTCAGTCTTTTCTTCTGCATCCCCTGAAAAACTCTGATGTAGAGTCTGCTTTCTTGTCCTACAGTAAATTTGGCAGAGTAAAGATGATGATACCAAAAGTATACCATGTGCTATACTATGGCTAGCAGATAGGTATAGCACAAACTATTTAAATCCTGAAATTCTAATGATAAAATACTAGATGATTAGCAAAGTAATTTTACTCGATTGGCANTGAGCTGTTTCAATCAAATCTGGAGCAAAGCAGAGGTTTTAGGACAACCTGAGTTCCTATATCTCTTGTGTTAAGCATCAGCAGTGAGTCATGGACAAGGATCTTGGGGCATGCCCCCACTAAAGACTGGGCAGTTGGGACTTAGCTAGCATATAGTCCACGTAAAAGCAGCTGTCTGATCAGTCCATACAGGTATGCTTGGGATGAAGGACAGATGTTGAAACCAGGCTTTGCTAGTTCTCCTGGTCCTGGAATAACTTATATATTTGTATAAATTATATATTTATATAAATTATATAAATTATATAAATTATAATAAATAAATGCATTCTGAATTAGCTCCTACAAATTCTTAATCACTCCAGAGAGAGAGAGTAGTAGCTGGTGTCACCTGGCAAATGTGCCTCAGTAGCCGAGTTTTACTGGGCTTTTGATGGAGGCTTCTTAGTGCAGACCATGGTCAAAATCTCCAGCTCTGCCTTAGCATCCTTGTGGTGCAGTCAGGACAGCTGTTGCTTATTTTGGCACCTGAGCACAGGTGCTGGGTAGAAATGAGACACCTTTTCCATCCTTCTCCGCATTGCTGCATCTGTCAGTGTATCTGAGACTGGCTTCACTGAACTTGTCACATCAAAAGAACGGGAGACAGAAGTGGCTGGGACTTGGACTGTGAATTGGGGTTGAAAATCTTTTCCCCTTCATGAAGTGTTGTGGGGACATGCCTGGGGGCCCTCTGCTACAAGGAGGAACACACAGTACTCTCCTAGCTTGCAGATCAGCACAGATATACAGTTAAAGAAAGCTCAGTCTTTTCTTCTGCATCCCCTGAAAAACTCTGATGTAGAGTCTGCTTTCTTGTCCTACAGTAAATTTGGCAGAGTAAAGATGATGATACC
Source organism: Syrrhaptes paradoxus (assembly GCA_013400615.1). NCBI lineage: Eukaryota > Metazoa > Chordata > Aves > Pterocliformes > Pteroclidae > Syrrhaptes > Syrrhaptes paradoxus. The sequence goes on from VZTO01000091.1 coordinate 52,205, forward strand.
AAAAGTATACCATGTGCTATACTATGGCTAGCAGATAGGTATAGCACAAACTATTTAAATCCTGAAATTCTAATGATAAAATACTAGATGATTAGCAAAGTAATTTTACTCGATTGGCAACAAATGTGCTCATTTGCATGAAGAGTGCTGTGAACATAGATTAGCTAAAACAAAAACACAGAGATTGCGCACTTTTTTTCTTTGATGCAAAGATTATAATTAGTTCGTATTTTTGTGTGTGATGGTTTGAAAACGTCTTAGCTGAATACAGAGCAAGTGTAACTTCTCCGGAAGAGTTTCACCTGGTGTTGGATGCTTAACTGAAATTGATGTATTATTTTCATCAGATCAATTAAATTGTCTTACCTTCTTAGAAGTGACATCCCCCCAAACCCCTCTAAAGATACTGTTTGCCTGGAATGGGTTTTTTAATGTTTTTGTTTAATGGCCTTGCTCCATTCCCACTGAAAATGGGAGTTTTGCTCACACTGCCAAGAGAGCCCTAACTTGCAAATCATTTCCAGTTCCCATAATTGAAATCTTTTGCTTGCCTGATGCTGTATTGTTTAAAATGTCATAAGTACGCTTAGAAAATAAAGGCCAAATCAGTTTAATTCTCCATTTGAAATGTCAGTGTCATGCTGCTTTTATGTAGGCATATGTATATTGAATATTATTTTCTGAGTGTAATTGCCTTAAGTACTGTTGATCGTGCAAAGAGAATGATGCATTCTCTGACTCAAGGATCTGAGAGTCAAATATTCAAATCCTGCAAATGCTTAAGCATGCGGAGAAAGCCTTCTCAAGGGACGACACAGACATCCAGCTCTTGTGTTCAAGGCTGGGGTCTGCATTTAGCAGACTGAAACCAGCAGAAACACACAGCATCTCATCCCTGAGCAGTACTGGTCATTGGAGGGAAGAGAGAAGGAGGACTGGTGAGGACATGAAAGGCAGTGTGGATGGAATGTCTGGAATCAGATGGAAATAGCCAGATGAAGCATAGAAAACACCAGGAAAACAAATGAGCACAGGAAAAAGAAAGAAAAACTGGGAAATGTGTGAATACACGGTCAGGCAGGGATCCTTCAAATTACTGATGGTAACATGAAAAAGTTAGGTTGAAATCTGTTTTCAAGGTGTTTGTAGAGGGCTTGTTCTGACTAGCTTCACTCCACTGTATTCCTGAAATGAAATAGCAAGAAAACAAATGAGGGTTTGGAAAGACAGGATGGACAGAATCTGGAAAATGAGACCAGTTTGAAGACCAGCAGCATTTGTAGGAGTTTCCAATTCAAACCCTAACCCTCCCTCTCCATTTTGAGGAAAATTCATCCTGTTCTACAGTGCATGATTTCTCATGAGCAGCATCCCACATTACAAGCTAAGGGTGCCAAGATCTCATAATCCATGGTGTTTAGTGTTTCCTATTAATCTTTAGCCTGGTTTGCTGACTAGTGAGTGCTTCATGGGAGCCTGTCATGGTCACCCTTGCAGCAACAGGTGTGTTCAGAGCACTGTGTCTTGATGCAGCAGATATAGCACAAGAAAGACATGGACCTGTTGGATTGAGTCCAGAGGAGAGACACAAAAATGATCAGAGGTCTGGAACACCTCTCCTATGAAGACAGGCTGAGAGAGTTCAGCCTGGAGAAAATAAGGCTCTGGGAAGACCTTATTGCAGACTTTCAATACTTCAAGGGGCTTATAATAAAGATGGGGATAGACTTTTTAACAGGGTCTGTAGTGATAGGACAAAGGGTAATGGCTTTGAACTAGAGGAAGGTAAATTCAGACTAGATATAAGGAAGAAATTTTTTGCAGTGAAGGACTTGAAACACTGGAACAGGTTGCCCAGAGAAGTTGTGGATGCCCCACCCCTGGAGGGGTTCAAGGCCAGGCTAGATGAGGCTTTCAGCAACTTGGTCTAGTGGAGGGTGTCTCTGCCCATGGCAGGGGGGTTGGAACTAGATGACCTTTAAAGGTCCCTTCCAACAAACCATTCTATGATTCTAAGAGAAACAGGGAGGGATTGGGAAAGCTGTACAAATATCCATAGACATTACACCCTGAGCATGGCTAGAGTTGATATACAGAACAATTTCCTTTTTCATGTATGAATGTTTTGCAAAACACTAATTTGATGGCTCTTACTTCACTGAGTTGATTGCTCCCTGAAGGTAACATCTGAGGAAAGGCCCTCTCACAGCTTGTGACTGAAGGAGGGTAACTTGTTTTAATAAGGACCAAGCCAAAAGTCTTGAAAGTGTCTGGGAAGTTGTTTTGAAGAGAGAGGATTTTGTTAGTGAAAGAAGACCCACAGCAATCTATGAAGAGGTACTATATCTGGGAAATCCCTTATTTTCTGGACATGCCCTCTTACAGGAACATGCAAGACTACTGCAAGTGGAAGACAGCATGAGTATTTGCTTGTTTTGCTTGTTTCTTTGATAGCCCTTCTAACTCCCATGCATCTTCTACTCTTTCTTGCTGTATCTGATGCAGCTGCTGAGTCCCTGTAGTACTTGTGGGAACACTGCTATCATGTGCCTCTTTCAGCATGCATCTCTGTATGTGTTTGTCCATCTCCTGCATTTCACACAGTTATGTTGAAAGAAACTCAGCTCAGTTTCAATAGGGGGAAAAGCTCTTTCAGATTGTAGTCTTGTACCTGTGCCTCCACATGGCAATTACTGCCTTGGTATGTACACACATAGGGTATGTGGGGGGAATGCATGCGATCCTGTTCCAGTAAAGTACATGACAGAGATCAAACTCAGCCTCTTCTGCATGCTTCTTTGTAACTACTGTCTGTCCTATGAAACAACACTTATGAAATCTTGAGTCTTTGAGTCTGGTAACTGATGAGGCTGGTGGCATGCTACTGCCTGGAAACTGTAGCGGGTCCAGGCTCTGGTCCTGCAGCAGGAGGCATGAGGGAAGAAAGATATACAGAACAATTTCCTTTCTTCTGCTGTGTCTGAGTGTATTTTCAGGAAAATTGACTTCTAGCCATGCTGAACTTACCCAGTTCAGGCTGAATTTGCCACATTGATTTTATGTTTGGAGGGAAGTGGAAACCTTGGAGATTAGTCACAAAATGGGGCTGAAAAGTGGCAGCTCTTTCTCCAGAGCCCTGTAATTAAAGCACTCAACATGGGGAAGATGAGGGGATGGTTGTCTGGGTCCCTCAAGCTCCTGGCAGTTAATAGCACTTACCCCAGTATCACTGGTATGTATTTTTACCCTCTTCTGTTGACTCTGTTCTCCCGTGTATGAAGCAGCTGAGTTTCCATTGGAGCTGATGTCAGTTGCTGAGCTGTCTTCGTCTACATGCTGTGAATATTTACGTATCTTATGCAAGCTGAAGATCTTTGTGGGAAATCAAGAGCTGCCCTCAGTACATCGTGCAGTGTGACCTGCAGAAATCCAGGCAAGATGTCTGTGTGCACAGGAACAGTCTTTGCAGGTCAGATGTGGAAAGGGCATGACTTCTTGCAAGGTAGCTGAGAGAAATAAGGCAAGGCTTACAGGGAGAGAGAACAAATTTTATTGCTAAAGTAAAAATCAGGCAAGTTCTAAGGACATGGATATGAGGGAAGTACCAGTGGTAGAAGTCGGGGGTGGGTGGGAAGCCAAAGGAAACCATGTGCAACCTTCCAGAAACCCTAACTAACGATGTCTCCTGACAAGCCTTGTGGTAGAAGCCAGCTTGCTTTACTGCAGGTGGGCTGGACAAAGCCCTGGGAACATGTGCTTCCCATTTGGTGTGCAGGAGGGAAGGGCTCTGCGATCCCTGCAGCTCTGTGGGGAGCTGTCGACTGATGCCCTTTGTGACTGGTGTCCTTTGAGACAGGTGTCAGCTGTCCCATCAAGACTTGTGAATGTCCATGTTCATGTGTCTAAATAGGAGTGATTATTCTGGCATGCCTTCTCCTCTGGTGTGTGAGAGGTTAAGAACTTGTGAAGAAACGGCAAAAATCTTTCTCTGTGTGGAGTGAGCAGGGTTATGTCTGGTCCAGAGGCAAAGCCTGAAAGAAAAGCAGAACAGAGTTAAAACAGGCTTGTGGCCTGTTAAAACCAAAGTTATCCGAAGGTGTGCACAGACCTCTGGTGTCTAATCTGGCCGGGAGGGTGATGCTGGGCATGTTGCCCTCTGGAGTGCTGCCAACGAAAGCACAAAGTCAGTAGGTGAGAAGGGTTGATGGGCACACTGCCTGGAGGACACTGGGGAGACAAAGGACAAGACTTCCCAACTGAAATGACAGATGGGGAGCTCTTAATTTCTACAGCTGGCTTCTGCAGTACAGAAAGCCACCACTGTTTTCCTAGATATGTAAGCGCTGGTTAAGGAAATTTTATTTTTCAGAGTGTGAAGTTTCAGCACAGGTTGGTTGTGAGGGAAGACAAAAACATCATATCTTTGATGCTGGACACTAGCTCTGGCTGGAGGTCACTGTTGCTTCTATCTCACAATGATCTATCCCAGGGGCATCACATAGCACTGTGCAATTCAGCTTGAACATAGCAGGCAGGTCATGGGAACTTCTGAGATCCTTGGTGAGAAGGCAAGCCTCTGCAGACATGGATGACCATGGTCAGGTTTTTGTCCTTACGCTGAGGCAGCCACACTGCAACTATGTAAGGGTGAGCAGCTGCAGTGTCTGCTGGAGCCTTGGTCAGTGAAGTCTCTCCACAGGCTGATTTCAGTGGGTTGTTTTTTTTTGAAAGTGCATGCATGCCCACAAATGTTACTGAATGGGGGCCCCAGCCCCTGACCTCCTGTTTTACAAGGGCTGCTTCAGGGTCTGAGCAGCTGGAGCTTCCTGCATGCAGCCTGTGCTGAGATGTCTTCTGGTGAACCAAACAACAAACCCCAAACCAGCCCTTACATTCACTTGTCTCCTGTCTGCTGCTATTAATCCACATGAGATAATTTTGCATCAGCCATCAGAATTAATTTTAGATTTGCAGGCTGTTGAATGTTTTTCCTTAGACAGCTTTCCCAGTTTGTGGATTTCGGGGATTAGCTGGTATTTAAAGCATTAATGTATCAACTTCCACAGTAGCTTGTGCTCTGTCTGTCCAGCTGAGCTGGAGGAATAAGTGATGTTTGTGGGTACAAGCTTGAAACTCAGTGCTCTGCTGCTCTGCCTTGGCTCTCCCATCCCTGGTGGGACTGATCTCGCTGAGTTTCTAGCATTGAGGTGTAGGCTCTCAAATCTTCCTGAGTGCTGGGGTCTGCTCTATGACAGCTAATGTTGCACCAGAGACCTGTACAGCTTCAACCTCTCCAGGAAGGGACTGTTACTACTTGACAGCCACTTCTCTGGGTCTAAAGCAGCTGTTATTCCCCGTTTGCTTCTTGACACAGTCAATTCAATCTGTTGCTTCCACTTGCAGAGTTCATCCTCTGCCCCAAGGGGACCAATCTTCAGTGCTGGGAGTAAAGAATCTAAGTAGAAAGAACGAGCTATGAAAAAGGGGCAGAGGAGTTTAGGGAGAACTGCTGTGCGAGAGGAGCTGCCCCTCAGGCTGTTCAGGGCAGAAGGAAGTACCTGCAGCTGGGGACCTGGACACAATGTGCAGGGGCTGCAATTTTCCTGGCCCAGCCCAGCAGCAGTGTGGGCAGGACAGCCATGGCAGCAGCACATTCGGAGAGGATGTCCCACATTTCTCTGCCTGCCTGAGCATTTAAGCACATAGAATCATAGAATGGTTTGGGTTGGAAGGGCCCATAAGATCATCAAGTTCCAACCCCCCTGCCATAGGCAGGGACACCCTCCACTAGACCAGGTTGCTCAAAGCCTCATCCAGCCTAGCCTTGAACACCTCCAGGGATGGGGCATCCACAGCTTCCCTGGGCAACCTGTTCCAGTGTCTCACCACCCTCATGGTGAAAAATTTCTTCCTAATGTCTAGTCTAAATTTACCCTCTTTTAG